>JANJXV010002209.1:0-41690 GCA_024803745.1 Megascapheus bottae
CTTCAGCAACATCCATTCTATGACTTCAGACACCTCCATTATATGACTTCACACACCTTCAATCTTACTTCAGCAACATCCATTCTATTACTTCAGACACCTCCATTCTATGACTTCACACTCCTCCATTCTGTGACTTCACACACCTCCATTCTGGATTCACTCACCTCCATTCTGTGACTCCACACACCGCCACTCTGACTTCACACACCTCCATTCTATGACTTCACACACTTCCATTCTATGACTTCACACACCTCCATTCTGTGACTTCACACACATCCTCTCTGAGTTCACACACTTCCATTCTGTGTCTTCACACACCTCCATTCTGTGACTTCAGACACCTCCTTCTATGACTTCACACACCTTCATTCTGTGACTTCACACACCTCCATTCTATGACTTCACACACCTCGTTTCTGAGTTGACACACCTCCCTTCTCTGATTTCACACACCTCCAAGCTGAGTTCACACACCTCCATTATATGACTTCACACACCTCCATTCTTTGACATCAAAAACCACCATTCTATGACTTCACACACCTCCATTTTCACTTCACATTCCTCCATTCTACGAGTTCACACACTTGCCTTCACCCACCTCCATTCTATGACTTCACTCAGCTCAATTCTGACTTCACACACCTCCATTTGTGAATTCACACACCACAATTTTGACTTCAAACACCTCCATTCTGTGACTTCACACACCTCCATTCTGTGACTTCACACACCTCCATTTTGACTTAACACACCTCCAGTCTGTGACTTCACACACCTCCATTCTGTGACTTCACACACCTCCATAGTTTGACTTCACACACCTCCATTCTTGGACTTCACACACCTCCATTCCATGACTTCACACACCTCCATTCCTTGAGTTCACAAACCTCCATTTTGACTTCACACACCTCCATTCTATGACTTCACACACCTCCATTCTGAATTCACACAGCTCCATTCTATGACGTCACACACCTCCATTCTGTGACTTCACACACTTCCATTCTATGACTTCATACACCTTCATTCTTACTTCACAAACATCCCTTCTATGACTTCACACACCTCCATTCTATGACTTCACACACCACCATTCTGTGACTTCACACACCTCCATCCTATGTCTTCACACACCTCCATTATGACTTCAAACACCTCCATTCTATGACTTCACACTCCGCCATTCTGACTTCACACTCCTCCATTCTGTGAATTCACAAAACTCCATTCTATGATTTCACACACCTCCATCTATGACTTCACACACCTCCAGTCTGAGTTCACACACCTCCATTCTGTGACTTCACACACCTCCATTCTGACTTCACACACCAATGTATGACTTCACACACCTCCATTCTGTGACTTCACACACCTCCAATCTGAGTTCACACACCTCCATTCTGTGACTTCACACACCTCCATTCTGACTTCACACACCAATGTATGACTTCACACACCTCCATTCTGTGACTTCACACACTTCCATTGTGACATCACACACCTCCATTCTATGAGTTCACATACCTCCATTCTATGACTTCACACACCTCCATTCTGACTTCACATACCTCTATTCTATGACTTCACAAACCTCGAATCTGTGACTTCAGTCACCTCCACTCTATGACTTCACACTGCTCCATTCTATGACTTCCCACACCTCCTTTCTATGACTTCACCCACCTCTATTCTATGACTTCACTCCTCGATTCTGACTTCAGATACCTCCATTCTGTGACTTCACACACCTCCATTCTATGACTTCACACACCTCCATTCTATGACTTCGCACACCTTCATTCTTACTTCAGAAACATCCATTCTATGACCTCACACAACTCCATTCTATGACTTCACAAACCTCCATTCTGTGAATTCACACACCTCCATTCTCAGTTCACACAACTCCATTCGGTGACTTCACACACTTCCATTCTTACTTCACAAACCTCCATTCTATGACTTCACACACTTCCATTCTATGACTTCACACACCTCCATTCTGTGACTTCTCACACCTCCATTCTGAGTTCACACACCTCCATTCTGTGACTTCACACACCTCCATTCTGTGACTTCAAACACCCCCAATCTATGACTTCACACACCTCCATTGTGACTTCACACACCTCCATTCTATGAGTTCATACACCTCCATTCTGACTTCACAAACCTCCATTCTATGATTTCACAGTCTTTGAATATGTGACTTCACTCACCTCCACTCTATGACTTCACAATTCTCCATTCTATGACTTCCCACACCTCCTTTCCATGACTTCACCCACCCCCATTCTATGACTCCACACCTCCATTCTGACTTCACACACCTCCATTCTGTGACTTCACACACCTCCATTCTATGAGTTCACACTCCTCCATTTTGACTTCACACACCTCCATTCTATTACTTCACACACCTTCATTCTCACTTCAGAAACATCCATTCTATGACTTCACACACCTCCATTCTATGACTTCACACACCTCCATTCTATGACTTCACAAACCTCCATTCTGTGACTTCACACACCTCCATTCTATGTCTTCACACACCTCCATTCTGAGTTTACACACCTCCATTCTGTGACTTTACACACCTCCATTCTGACTTCACACACCTCCAATATATGACTTCTCACACCTCCATTCTGTGACTTCACACACTTCCATTGTGACGTCACACACCTCCATTCTATGAGTTCACATACCTCCATTCTAGGACTTCACACACCTCCATTCTGACTTCACACACCTCTATTCTATGACTTCACAGACCTCGAATCTGTGACTTCACTCACCTCCACTCTATGACTTCACACTGATCCATTCTATGACTTCCCACACCTCCTTTCTATGACTTCACCCACCTCTATTCTATGACTTCACACCTCGATTCTGACTTCAGATACCTCCGTTCTGTGACTTCACACACCTCCATTCTATGACTTCACACACCTCCATTCTATGACTTCACACACCTTCATTCTTACTTCAGAAACATCCATTCTATGACCTCACACAACTCCATTCTATGACTTCAAAAACCTCCATTTTGTGAATTCACGCACCTCCATTCTGAGGTCACACAACTCCATTCGGTGACTTCACACACTTTCATTCTTACTTCACAAACCTCCATTCTATGACTTCACACACTTCCATTCTATGACTTCACACACCTCCATTCTGTGACTTCTCACACCTCCATTCTGTGACTTCACACACGTTCATTCTGAGTTCACACACCTCGATTCTGTGACTTCACTCTCCTCCATTCCCTGACTTCACACACCTCCATTCTGTGACTTCACACACCTCCATTCGGTGACTTCACACACCTCCATTCTGACTTCACACACCTCCATTCTATGATTTCACACACCTCCATTCTATGACTTCAAACACCCCCATTCTATGACTTCACACACCTCCATTGTGACTTCACACACCTCCATTCTATGAGTTCATACACCTCCATTCTGACTTTACAAACCTCCATTCTATGATTTCACAGACTTTGAATATGTGACTTCACTCAGCTCCACTCTATGACTTCACACTTCTCCATTCTATGACTTTCCACACCTCCTTTCCATGACTTCATCCACCCCCATTCTATGACTTCACACCTCCATTCTGACTTCACACACCTCCAATCTGTGACTTCACACACCTCCATTCTATGAGTTCACACACCTCCATTTTGACTTCACACACCTCCATTCTATTACTTCACAGACCTTCATTCTCACTTCAGAAACATCCATTCTATGACTTCACACACTTCCATTCTATGACTTCACACACCTCCATTCTATGACTTCACACACCTCCATTCTGTGACTTCACACACCTCCATTCTATGTCTTCACACACCTCCATTCTGAGTTTACTCACCTCCATTCTGTGACTTTACACACCTCCATTCTGACTTCACACACCTCCAATATATGAGTTCACACACCTTCATTCTGTGACTTCACACACTTCCATTGTGACGTCACACACCAAGATTCTATGAGTTCACACACATCCATTCTAGGACTTCACACTCCTCAATTCTGACATCACACAGCTCCATTCTATGACTTCACAGACCTCGGATCTGTGACTTCACTCACCTCTATTCTTTGACTTCACTCTCCTCTATTCTATGATTTCCCACAACTCCTTTCTATGATTCACCCACCTCTATTCTATGACTTCACACCTCCATTCTGACTTCTCACACCTCCATTCTGTGACTTCACACACCTCCATTCTATGACTTCACACACCTCCATTCTATGACTTCACACACCTTCATTCTTACTTCAGAAACATCCATTCTATGACCTCACACACCTCCATTCTATGACTTCACAAACCTCCATTCTGTGACTTCCCACACCTCCATTCTGAGTTCACACATCTCCATTCTGTGACATCACACACCTCCCTCTGTGACTTCACACACCTCCAATCTATGACTTCACAAACTTCCAATCTATGACTTCACACATCTCCATTCTATGACTTCACACACCTGCATTCTGACTTCACACACCTCCATTCTCTGACTTCACACACCTCCATTCTATGACTTCACACACCTCCATTCTGTAACTTCACACACTTCCAATGTTTGACTTCACACACCTCCATTCCATGACTTCATACACCTCCATTCTATGACTTCAAACACATCCATTCTTTGTCTTCACACACCTCCATTTTGACTTCACACACCTCCATTCTGTGACTTCACACACGTCCATTCTCTGACTTCACACACCTCCATTTTGACTTCACACACTTCCATTCTGTGACTTCACACACCTACATTCTATGACTTCACACACCTCCCTTCTATGAATTCACACACCTCCATTCTGTGACTTCACACACTTCCATTGGGAGTTCACCCACTTCCATTCTGTGTCTTCACACACCTCCATTCTGTGACTTCACACACCTCCATTCTGTGACTTCCACACCTCCATTCTATGACTTAACACACCTCCATTCTATGACTTCTCACCCCTCCATTCTATGACTTCACACACCACCATTCTGTGACTTCACCACCTCCATGCTATGACTTCACACACCTCCATTCTATGACTTCACACACCTGCATTGTGACATCACCCACCTCAATTCTATGAGTTCACACACCTGCATTGTGACTTCACACACCTCCATTCTATGACTTCACACATCTCCATTCTGACTTCACAAACCTCCATTCTATGATTACACACACTTCGATTCTATGACTTCACACACCTCCATTCTATAACTTCACACACATCGTTTCTGAATTGACACACCTGCTTTCTTTGATTTCACACACCTCCAATCTGAGTTCACACACCTCCAGTCTATGACTTCATACACCTCCATTCTTTGATATCAAAAACCACCGTTCTATGACTTCACACACCTCCATTTTGACTTCACACACCTCCATTCTACGAGTTCACACAATTCCATTCTGCCTTCACCCACCTCCATTCTATGACTTCCCTCAGCTGCCTTCTGACTTCACACACCTCCATTTGTGAATTCACACACCACCATTGTGACTTCACACACCTCCATTCTGTGAATTCACACACCTCCATTATATGACTTCACACACCTCCATTTTGTGACTTCACACACCTCCATTCTATGACTTCACAAACCTCCATTCTATGACTTCACACACCTACATTGTGACTTCACACATCTACGTTCTATCAGTTCACACACCTGCATTGTTACTTCACACACATCCATTCTCTGACTTCACACACCTCCACTCTGAATTCACACACCTCCATTCTGACTTCACACACCTCAATTCTGTGACTTCACACACCTGCATTCTATGACTTCACATACCTCATTTCTGAGTTGACACACATCCATTTTGTGACTTCACATACCTCTAATCTGACTTCACACACCTCCATTCTATGACTTCACACACCGCCATCCTGTGACTTCAAAAACCATCATTCTATGACTTCACACATCTCCATTGTGACTTCACACACCTCCATTCTATGAGTTCACACAGCTCCATTCTGACTTCACACACCTCCATTCTATGACTTCGCACACCTCTATTCTGACTTCACACATCTCCATTCTGTGACTTCACATTTCTCCATTCTTTGACTTCACACCCCTCCATTCTGTGCCTTCACACACCTCCAATCTGTGACTTTACACACCTCCATTCTGTGACTTCACACACCTCCCTTCTGTGACTTCACACACCTCCATTCTATAACTTCACACACCTCCATTCTAAGATTTCACACACCTCCATTCTCTGACTTCACACACTTCCATTGTTTGACATCATACACCTCCATTCTTTGACTTCACACACCTCCGTTCCATGAATTCACACACCTGCATTCTATGAGTTCATACACCTCCATTCTATGAGTTCACACACCTTCATTCTTACTTCAGCAACATCCATTCTATGACTTCAGACACCTCCATTCTATGACTTCACACACCTTCAATCTTACTTCAGCAACATCCATTCTATGACTTCATACACCTCCATTCTATGACTTCACAAACCTCCACTCTGTGACTTCACACACCTCCATTCTGGGTTCACACACCTCCATTCTGTGACTTCACACACCTCCATTCTGCCTTCACACACCTCCATTCTATGACTTCACTCACTTCCATTCTATGACTTCACACACCTCCATTCTGTCACTTCACACACCTCCTGTCTGAGTTCACACACCTCCATTCTGTGTTTTCACACACCTACATTCTGTGACTTCAGACACCTCGTTCTATGACTTACCACACCGTCATTCTGTGACTTCACACACCTCCATTCTATGACTTCACACACCTCGTTTCTGAGTTGACACACCTCCCTTCTGTGATTTCACACACCTCCAATCTGAGTTCACACACATCCATTCTATGACTTCACACACCTCCATTCTTTGACATCAAAAACCACCATTCTATGACTTCACACACCTCCATTTTGACTTCACACACCTCCATTCTACGAGTTCACACACTTCCATTCTGCCTTCACCCACCTCCATTCTATGATTTCACTCAGCTCCATTCTGACTTCACACACATTATTTTGTGAATTCACACACCACTATTTTGAATTCAAACCCCTCCATTCTGTGACTTCACACACCTCCATTCTGTGACTTCACACACCTCCATTTTGACTTCACACACGTCCAGTCTGTGACTTCACACACCTCCATTCTGTGACTTCACACACCTTCATTGTTTGACTTCACACACCTCCATTCCATGACTTCACACACCTCCATTCCATGACTTCACACACCTCCATTCCTTGAGTTCACAAACCTCCATTTTGACTTCACACACCTCCATTCTATGACTTCACACACCTTCATTCCTACTTCAGAAACATCCATTCCATGACTGCACACACCTCCATTCTATGACTTCACACATCTCCATTCTGAATTCACAGAGCTCCATTCTATGACGTCACACACCTCCATTCTGTGACTTCACACACTTCCATTCTATGACTTCACACACCTTCATTCTTACTTCACAAACATCCCTTCTATGACTTCACACACCTCCAATCTATGACTTCACACACCTCCATTCTGTGACTTCACACACCTCCATTCTATGTCTTCACACACCTCCATTATGACTTCAGACACCTCCATTCTATGAGTTCACACACCTCCATTCTAACTTCACACACCTCCATTCTATGACTTCACACTCCGCCATTCTGACTTCACACTCCTCCATTCTGTGAATTCACAAAACTCCATTCTATGATTTCACACAACTCCATACTATGACTTCACACACCTCCATCTATGACTTCACACACCTCCAATCTGAGTTCACCCACCTCCATTCTGTGACTTCACACACCTCCATTCTGACTTCACACACCAATGTATGACTTCACACACCTCCATTCTGTGACTTCACACACTTCCATTGTGACATCACACACCTCCATTCTATGAGTTCACATACCTCCATTCTATGACTTCACACACCTCCATTCTGACTTCACATATCTGTATTCTATGACTTCACAGACCTCGAATCTGTGACTTCACTCACCTCCACTCTATGACATCACACTGCTCCATTCTATGACTTCCCACACCTCCGTTCTATGACTTCACCCACCTCTATTCTATGACTTCACTCCTCGATTCTGACTTCAGATACCTCCATTCTGTGACTTCACACACCTCCATTCTATGACTTCACACACCTCCATTCTATGACTTCACACACCTTCATTCGTACTTCAGAAACATCCCTTCTATGACCTCACACAACTCCATTCTATGACTTCACAAACCTCCATTCTGTGAATTCACACACCTACATTCTGAGTTCACACAACTCCATTCGGTGACTTCACACACTTCCATTCTTACTTCACAAACCTCCATTCTATGACTTCACACACCTCCATTGTGACTTCACACACCTCCATTCTATGAGTTCACACACCTCCATTCTGCCTTCACAAACCTCCATTCTATGACTTCACAGACTTCGAATCTGTGACTTCACTCACCTCCACTCTATGACTTCACACTTCTCCATTCTATGACTTCCCACACCTCCTTTCTATGACTTCACCCACCCCCATTCTCTGACTTCACACCTCCATTCTGATTTCACACACTTCCATTCTGTGACTTCACACACCTCCATTCTATCAGTTCACACACCTCCATTTTGACTTCACACACCTCCATTCTATGTCTTCACACACCTCCATTGTGACTTCACACACGTCCATTCTATGAGTTCACACAACTCTATTATGACTTCACACACGTCCATTCTATGACTTCACACTCCTCCATTCTGACTTCACACAGCTCCATTCTGTGACTTCACACACCTCCATTCTATGACTTCAAACACCTCCATTCTATGACTTCACATACCTCATTTCTGAGTTGACACACCTCCATTCTTTGACTTCACATACCTCCAATCTGACTTCATACACCTCCATTCTATGACTTCACACACATCCATTCTGTGACTTCAAAAACCACCATTCTATGAATTCATACATCTCCATTGTGAATTCACACACCTCCATTCTATGAGTTCACACAGCTCCATTCTGACTTCACACACCTCCATTCTATGACTTCGTACACCTCTATTCTGACTTCACACCCCTCCATTCTGTGACTTCACATACCTCCATTCTTTGACTTCACATACCTCCATTCTGTGACTTCACACACCTCCCATCTGTGACTTCACACTCCTCCATTCCATGACTTCACACTCCTCCATTCTAAGACTTCACAAACCTCAATTCTATGACTTCACACACTTCCATTGTTTGACATCATACACCTCCATTCTTTGACATCACACACCTCTGTTCCATGAATTCACACACCTCCATTCTATGAGTTCACATACCTCCATTCTATGAGTTCACACACCTTCATTCTTACTTCAGCAACATCCATTCTATGACTTCAGACACCTCCATTCTATGACTTCACACACCTTCATTCTTACTTCAGCAACATCCATTCTATGACTTCACACACTTCCATTCTATGACTTCACTCACCTCCATTCTGTGACTGCACACACCTCCACTCTGAGTTCACACACCTCAATTCTGTGTCTTCACACACCTCCATTCTGTGACTTCACACACCTCCTTCTATGACTTCACACACCTCCATTCTGTGATTTCACACACGTCCATTCTGTGAGTTTACACACCTCCATTCTGTGTCTTCACACACCTCCTTTCTATGCCTTCACACACCTCCTTTCTGTGACTGCACACACCTCCATTCTATGACATCACACACCTCCATTCTGTGAATTCACACAACTCCATTCTATGACTTCACACACCTCCATTCTATGACTTCAGAAACCTACATTGTTACTTCACACACCTCCATTCTATGAGTTCAAACACCTTCATTGTGACTTCACACACCTCCATTCTGACTTCACACACCTCCATTCTGACTTCACACCCCCCAATTCTGTGACTTCACACACCTCCATTCTATGATTTCACACACCTCCAGTCTATGACTTCACAGACCTCCATTCTATGACTTCACACACCTCCTTTCTGAGTTCACACACATCCATTCTGTGACTTCACACACCTCCATTGTGACTTCATACACCTCCATTCTATGAGTTCACACACCTCCATTCTGACTTCACACACATCCATTCTATGACTTCACACAGCTCCATTCTGACTTCACACACCTCCATTCTCTGACTTCGCACACCTCTATTCTGAATTCACACACCTGCATTCTGTGACTTCACACACCTCCACTCTATGACTTCACAAACCTCCATTCTGTGACTTCACACACCTCCACTCTGTGACTTTACACACCTCCATTCTGTGACTTCACACACCTCCATTCTGTGATTTCACACACAATCCATTCTATGACTTCACACACCTCCCTTGTGACTTCGCACAACTCCATTCTGTGACTTCACACACGTCCTTTCTGTGACTTCACACGCTTCCAATCTATGACTTCACAGACCTCCATTCTATGACTTCACACACCTCCATTCTATGACCTCCCCACACCTTTATGACTTCACACACCTCCATTCTATGACTTCACATGCTTCCAATCTATGACTTCACACACCTCCATTCTATGACTTCACACACCTCCATTCTATGACTTCACACACCTGCATTCTGACTTCACACACCTCCATTCTCTGATTTCACACACCTACATTCTATGACATCACACACCTCAATTCTGTAACTTCACACGCTTCCAATATTTGACTTCACAAACCTCCATTCCATAACTTCATACACCTCCATTCTATGACTTCACACACATCCATTCTTTGACTTAACACACCTCCATTGTGACTTCACACACCTCCATTCTGTGACTTCACACACCTGCATTTGTGATTTCACACACCACAATTTTGACTTCACACACGTCCATTCTTTGACTTCACACACCTCCATTCTCTGACTTCACACACCTCCATTTTGACTTCACACACTTCCTTTCTGTGACTTCACCCACTTCCATTCTGTGACTTCACACACCTGCATTGTTTGACTTCACACACCTCCATTTTGACTTCACATACCTCCATTCTATGACTTCACACACCTTCATTCTTACTTCAGATATATCCATTCTATGACTTCACAAACCTCCCTTCTCTGAATGCACACACCTCCATTCTGGGTTCACACACATCCATTCTGTGACTTCACACACCTCCATTCTGTGACTTCACACACCTCCATCTGTGACTTCACACACCTCCATTCTATGACTTTACACTCCTCCATTCTATGAGTTCACACACCTCCATTCTGTGACTTCACACACCTCCATTCTATGACTTCACACACCTCCATTCTATGACTTCACACACCTCCATTCTGTGACTTTAAAAACCAACATTCTATGACTTCAAACACCTCCATTCTTTGACGTCACACTCGTCTATTCTGAGACTTCACACACCTCCACTCTTTGACTTTACACACCTCCATTCTGTGACTTCACACACCTGCCTTCTGTGACTTCACACACCTCCATTCTATGACTTCACATCTGCATTCTATGACTTCACACCTCCATTCTATGACTTCACACACCAACATTTATGACGTCACACAACTCCATTCTGTGACTTCACACACCTCCATTCTGTGACTTCACACACCTCCATTCTATGACTTCACACACCTCCATTCTGTGACTTCACTCACCTCCATTGTGAGTTCACACACCTCCATTCTGTGACTTCACACACCTCCATTATATGACTTCACACACCTCCATTTTGTGACTTTACACACCTCCATTCTATGACTTCACACACCTCCATTCTATGACTTCACACACCTACATTCTGAATTCACACACCTCCATTCTGTGACTTCACATACCTCCAATCTGACTTCACACACCTCCATTCTATGACTTCACACTCCTCCATTCTGTGACTTCAAAAACCACCATTCTATGACTTCACACATCTCCATTGTGACTTCACACACCTACATTCTATGAGTTCACACAGCTCCATTCTGACTTCACACACCTCCATTTTATGACTTCGCACACCTCTATTCTGACTTCACACATCTCCATTCTGTGACTTCACATTCCTCCATTCTTTGACTTCACACCCCTCCATTCTGTGCCTTCACACACCTCCACTCTGTGACTTTACACACCTCCATTCTGAGAATTCACACACCTCCCTTCTGTGACTTCACACACCTCCATTATATTACTTCACACACCTCCATTCTATGACTTCGCACACTTCCATTGTTTGACATCATACACCTCCATTCTTTGACTTCACACACCTCCGTTCCATGAATTCAAACACCTCCATTGTATGAGTTCACACACCTCCATTCTATGAGTTCACACAACTTCATTCTTACTTCAGCAACATCCATTGTATGACTTCAGACACCTCCATTCTATGACTTCACACACCTTCATTCTTTCTTCAGCAACATCCATTCTATACACCTCTATTCTATGACTTCACACACCTCCATTCTGTGACTTCACACACCTCCATTCTGGGTTCACACACCTCCATTCTGCGACTTCACACACCTCCATTCTGACTTCACACACCTCCATTCTGTGACTGCACACACCTCCTCTCTGAGTTCACACACCTCCATTCTGTGTCTTCACACACCTCCATTCTGTGACTTCAGACACCTCCTTCTATGACTTCACACACCTCCATTCTATGACTTCACACACCTCCATTTTTTGTCTTCACACACCTACATTCTGACTTCACACACCTCCATTCCATGACTTCACACACCTCCATTCTGTGACTTCAAACACCTCCATTCTATGTCTTCACACACCTCCAGTGTGACTTCACACATGTCCATTCTCTGAGTTCACACACATCCATTCCTACTTCACACACTTCCATTCTATGACTTCACACTCCTCCATTCTGACTTCACACAGCTCTATTCTGTGAATTCACAAAATTCCATTCTATGATTTCACACACCTCCATACTGTGACTACACACACCACCATCTAAGACTTCAAACAGCTCCATTCTGAGTTCACACACCTCCATTCTGTGACTTCACACACCTCCATTCTATGACTTCACACACCTCCATTCTGTGACTTCAAAAACCACCATTCTATGACTTCACACATCTCCATTGTGACTTCACGCACCTCCATTCTATGAGTTCACACATCTCCATTCTGACTTCACACACCTCCATTCTATAACTTCGTACACCTCTATTCTGACTTCACACCCCTCCATTCTGTGACTTCACATACCTCCATTCTTTGACTTCACACCCCTGCATTCTGTGCCTTCACACACCTCCACTCTGTGACTTTACACACCTCCATTCTGTGACTTCAAACACTTCCCTCCTGTGACTTCTCACACCTCCATTCTAAGACTTGTCAAACCTCCATTCTATGTCTTCACACACTTCCATTGTTTGACATCATACACATCCATTCTTTGACCTCACACACACCCATTCCATGAATTCACACACCTCCATTCTGTGACTTAACACACCTCCATTCTATGACTTCACACACCTCCATTCTATGCCTTCACACACCTCCATTCTGTGACTGCACACACCTCCATTCTATGACATCACACACCTACATTCTGTGACTTCACACACCTCCATTCTATGACTTCACACACCTCCATTCTATGACTTCAGAAACATACATTGTTACTTCACACACCTCCATTCTATGAGTTCAAACACCTGCATTGTGGCTTCACACACCTCCATTATCTGACTTCACACACCTCCATTCTGACTTCGCACACCTCCATTCTGTCTTCACAAACCTCAATTCTGTGACTTGAGACACCTCCATTCTATGATTTCACACACCTCCATTCTATGACTTCACAGACCTCCATTCTATGACTTCACACACCTCCTTTCTGAGTTCACACACATCCATTCTGTGACTTCACACACCTGCCTTCTGACTTCATACACCTCCATTCTATCAGTTCACACACCTCCATTCTGACTTCACACACATCCATTCTATGACTTCACACAGCTCCATTCTGACTTCACACACCTCCATTCTATGACTTCGCACACCTCTATTCTGACTTCACACACCCGCATTCTGTGACTTCACACACCTCCATTCTATGACTTCACAAACCTACATTCTGTGACTTCACACACCTCCACTCTGTGACTTTACACATCTCCATTCTGTGACTTCACACACCTCCATTCTGTGATTTCACACACAATCCATTCTATGACTTCACAAACCTCCATTGTTTGATTTCACACACCTCCATCCTATCACTTCACACACCTCCATTGTGACTTCACACAACTGCATTCTGTGACTTCACACACCTCCTTTCTGTGACTTCACACACCTCCATACTATGACTTCCCCACACCTTCAATCTATGACTTCACACACCTCCATTCTTTGACTTCACACGCTTCCAATCTATGACTTCACACACCTCCATTCTATGACTTCACACACCTGCATTCTGACTTCACACACCTCCATTCTCTGATTTCACACACCTCCATTCTATGACTTCACACACCCCCATTCTGTAACTTCACACGCTTCCAATGTTTGACTTCACAAACCTCCATTCCATGACTTCATACACTTCCATTCTATGACTTCACACACATCCATTCTTTGAGTTCACACACCTCCATTGTGACTTCGCACACCTCCATTCTGTGACTTCACACACCTGCATTTGTGATTTCACACACCACAATTTTAACTTCACGCACCTCCATTCTTTGACTTCACACACCCCCATTCTCAGACTACTCACACCTCCATTTTGACTTCACACACTTCCATTCTATGACTTCACTCACTTCCATTGTTTGACTTCACACACCTCCATTCTATGAATTCACACACCTCCATTGTGATTTCACACAGCTCTATTCTGGGACTTCACACACCTGCCTTCTGTGACTTCACAAACTTCCATTCTGTGACTTCACACCTCCAATCTATGACTTCAAACCTCCATTCTATGACTTCACACACCAACATTTATGACGTCACACACCTCCATTCTGTGACTTCACACACCTCCATTCTGACATCACACACCTACATTCTATGACTTCACACACTTCCATTCTATGACTTCACACACCTCCATTCTGTGACTTCTCTCACCTCCATTGTGAGTTCACACACCTCCATTTTGTGACTTCAGACACCTCCATTCTGTGACTTCACACACCTTGATTCTCTGACTTCACACACCTCCATTCTACGATTTCACACACCTCCATTCTGTGACTTAACACATCCCCATTCTATGATTTCACACACCTCCATTCTGTGACTTCACACACCTCCATTCTGAGTTCAAACACCTCCATTCTGTGACTTCACACACCTCCATTATATGACTTCAAACACCTCCATTTTGTGACTTAACACACCTCCATTCTATGACTTCACACACCTCCATTCTATGACTTCACAGACCTACATTGTGACTTCACACATCTATGTTCTATCAGTTCACACACCTGCATTGTTACTTCACCCACCTCCATTCTCTGACTTCATATACCTCCATTCTGAATTCACACACCTCCATTCTGACTTCACACACCTCAATTCTGTGACTTCACACACCTCCATTCTATGACTTCACATACCTCATTTCTGAGTAGACACACATCCATTATGTGACTTCACATACCTCTAATCTGACTTCACACACCTCCATTCTATGACTTCACACACATCCATTCTGTCACTTCAAAAACCACAATTCTTTGACTTCACACATCTCCATTCTGACTTCACACACCTCCATTCTATGACTTCGCACACCTCTATTCTGACTTCACACATCTCCATTCTGAGCCTTCACACACCTCCACTCTGTGACTTTACACACCTCCATTCTGTGACTTCACACACCTCCCTTCTGTGACTTCACACACCTCCATTCTATGACTTCACACACCTCCATTCTAAGACTTCACATACCTCCATTCTATGACTTCACACACTTCCATTGTTTGACATCATACACCTCCATTCTTTGACTTCACACACCTCCGTTCCCTGAATTCACTCACCTCCATTCTATGAGTTCATACACCTCCATTCTATGCGTTCACACACCTTCATTCTTACTTCAGCAACATCCATTCTATGACTTCAGACACCTCCATTATATGACTTCACACACCTTCAATCTTACTTCAGCAACATCCATTCTATTACTTCAGACACCTCCATTCTATGACTTCACACTCCTCCATTCTGTGACTTCACACACCTCCATTCTGGATTCACTCACCTCCATTCTGTGACTCCACACACCGCCACTCTGACTTCACACACCTCCATTCTATGACTTCACACACTTCCATTCTATGACTTCACACACCTCCATTCTGTGACTTCACACACATCCTCTCTGAGTTCACACACTTCCATTCTGTGTCTTCACACACCTCCATTCTGTGACTTCAGACACCTCCTTCTATGACTTCACACACCTTCATTCTGTGACTTCACACACCTCCATTCTATGACTTCACACACCTCGTTTCTGAGTTGACACACCTCCCTTCTCTGATTTCACACACCTCCAAGCTGAGTTCACACACCTCCATTATATGACTTCACACACCTCCATTCTTTGACATCAAAAACCACCATTCTATGACTTCACACACCTCCATTTTCACTTCACATTCCTCCATTCTACGAGTTCACACACTTGCCTTCACCCACCTCCATTCTATGACTTCACTCAGCTCAATTCTGACTTCACACACCTCCATTTGTGAATTCACACACCACAATTTTGACTTCAAACACCTCCATTCTGTGACTTCACACACCTCCATTCTGTGACTTCACACACCTCCATTTTGACTTAACACACCTCCAGTCTGTGACTTCACACACCTCCATTCTGTGACTTCACACACCTCCATAGTTTGACTTCACACACCTCCATTCTTGGACTTCACACACCTCCATTCCATGACTTCACACACCTCCATTCCTTGAGTTCACAAACCTCCATTTTGACTTCACACACCTCCATTCTATGACTTCACACACCTCCATTCTGAATTCACACAGCTCCATTCTATGACGTCACACACCTCCATTCTGTGACTTCACACACTTCCATTCTATGACTTCATACACCTTCATTCTTACTTCACAAACATCCCTTCTATGACTTCACACACCTCCATTCTATGACTTCACACACCACCATTCTGTGACTTCACACACCTCCATCCTATGTCTTCACACACCTCCATTATGACTTCAAACACCTCCATTCTATGACTTCACACTCCGCCATTCTGACTTCACACTCCTCCATTCTGTGAATTCACAAAACTCCATTCTATGATTTCACACACCTCCATCTATGACTTCACACACCTCCAGTCTGAGTTCACACACCTCCATTCTGTGACTTCACACACCTCCATTCTGACTTCACACACCAATGTATGACTTCACACACCTCCATTCTGTGACTTCACACACCTCCAATCTGAGTTCACACACCTCCATTCTGTGACTTCACACACCTCCATTCTGACTTCACACACCAATGTATGACTTCACACACCTCCATTCTGTGACTTCACACACTTCCATTGTGACATCACACACCTCCATTCTATGAGTTCTCATACCTCCATTCTATGACTTCACACACCTCCATTCTGACTTCACATACCTCTATTCTATGACTTCACAAACCTCGAATCTGTGACTTCAGTCACCTCCACTCTATGACTTCACACTGCTCCATTCTATGACTTCCCACACCTCCTTTCTATGACTTCACCCACCTCTATTCTATGACTTCACTCCTCGATTCTGACTTCAGATACCTCCATTCTGTGACTTCACACACCTCCATTCTATGACTTCACACACCTCCATTCTATGACTTCGCACACCTTCATTCTTACTTCAGAAACATCCATTCTATGACCTCACACAACTCCATTCTATGACTTCACAAACCTCCATTCTGTGAATTCACACACCTCCATTCTCAGTTCACACAACTCCATTCGGTGACTTCACACACTTCCATTCTTACTTCACAAACCTCCATTCTATGACTTCACACACTTCCATTCTATGACTTCACACACCTCCATTCTGTGACTTCTCACACCTCCATTCTGAGTTCACACACCTCCATTCTGTGACTTCACACACCTCCATTCTGTGACTTCAAACACCCCCAATCTATGACTTCACACACCTCCATTGTGACTTCACACACCTCCATTCTATGAGTTCATACACCTCCATTCTGACTTCACAAACCTCCATTCTATGATTTCACAGTCTTTGAATATGTGACTTCACTCACCTCCACTCTATGACTTCACAATTCTCCATTCTATGACTTCCCACACCTCCTTTCCATGACTTCACCCACCCCCATTCTATGACTCCACACCTCCATTCTGACTTCACACACCTCCATTCTGTGACTTCACACACCTCCATTCTATGAGTTCACACTCCTCCATTTTGACTTCACACACCTCCATTCTATTACTTCACACACCTTCATTCTCACTTCAGAAACATCCATTCTATGACTTCACACACCTCCATTCTATGACTTCACACACCTCCATTCTATGACTTCACAAACCTCCATTCTGTGACTTCACACACCTCCATTCTATGTCTTCACACACCTCCATTCTGAGTTTACACACCTCCATTCTGTGACTTTACACACCTCCATTCTGACTTCACACACCTCCAATATATGACTTCTCACACCTCCATTCTGTGACTTCACACACTTCCATTGTGACGTCACACACCTCCATTCTATGAGTTCACATACCTCCATTCTAGGACTTCACACACCTCCATTCTGACTTCACACACCTCTATTCTATGACTTCACAGACCTCGAATCTGTGACTTCACTCACCTCCACTCTATGACTTCACACTGCTCCATTCTATGACTTCCCACACCTCCTTTCTATGACTTCACCCACCTCTATTCTATGACTTCACACCTCGATTCTGACTTCAGATACCTCCGTTCTGTGACTTCACACACCTCCATTCTATGACTTCACACACCTCCATTCTATGACTTCACACACCTTCATTCTTACTTCAGAAACATCCATTCTATGACCTCACACAACTCCATTCTATGACTTCAAAAACCTCCATTTTGTGAATTCACGCACCTCCATTCTGAGGTCACACAACTCCATTCGGTGACTTCACACACTTTCATTCTTACTTCACAAACCTCCATTCTATGACTTCACACACTTCCATTCTATGACTTCACACACCTCCATTCTGTGACTTCTCACACCTCCATTCTGTGACTTCACACACGTTCATTCTGAGTTCACACACCTCGATTCTGTGACTTCACTCTCCTCCATTCCCTGACTTCACACACCTCCATTCTGTGACTTCACACACCTCCATTCGGTGACTTCACACACCTCCATTCTGACTTCACACACCTCCATTCTATGATTTCACACACCTCCATTCTGTGACTTCAAACACCCCCATTCTATGACTTCACACACCTCCATTGTGACTTCACACACCTCCATTCTATGAGTTCATACACCTCCATTCTGACTTTACAAACCTCCATTCTATGATTTCACAGACTTTGAATATGTGACTTCACTCAGCTCCACTCTATGACTTCACACTTCTCCATTCTATGACTTTCCACACCTCCTTTCCATGACTTCATCCACCCCCATTCTATGACTTCACACCTCCATTCTGACTTCACACACCTCCAATCTGTGACTTCACACACCTCCATTCTATGAGTTCACACACCTCCATTTTGACTTCACACACCTCCATTCTATTACTTCACAGACCTTCATTCTCACTTCAGAAACATCCATTCTATGACTTCACACACTTCCATTCTATGACTTCACACACCTCCATTCTATGACTTCACACACCTCCATTCTGTGACTTCACACACCTCCATTCTATGTCTTCACACACCTCCATTCTGAGTTTACTCACCTCCATTCTGTGACTTTACACACCTCCATTCTGACTTCACACACCTCCAATATATGAGTTCACACACCTTCATTCTGTGACTTCACACACTTCCATTGTGACGTCACACACCAAGATTCTATGAGTTCACACACATCCATTCTAGGACTTCACACTCCTCAATTCTGACATCACACAGCTCCATTCTATGACTTCACAGACCTCGGATCTGTGACTTCACTCACCTCTATTCTTTGACTTCACTCTCCTCTATTCTATGATTTCCCACAACTCCTTTCTATGATTCACCCACCTCTATTCTATGACTTCACACCTCCATTCTGACTTCTCACACCTCCATTCTGTGACTTCACACACCTCCATTCTATGACTTCACACACCTCCATTCTATGACTTCACACACCTTCATTCTTACTTCAGAAACATCCATTCTATGACCTCACACACCTCCATTCTATGACTTCACAAACCTCCATTCTGTGACTTCCCACACCTCCATTCTGAGTTCACACATCTCCATTCTGTGACATCACACACCTCCCTCTGTGACTTCACACACCTCCAATCTATGACTTCACAAACTTCCAATCTATGACTTCACACATCTCCATTCTATGACTTCACACACCTGCATTCTGACTTCACACACCTCCATTCTCTGACTTCACACACCTCCATTCTATGACTTCACACACCTCCATTCTGTAACTTCACACACTTCCAATGTTTGACTTCACACACCTCCATTCCATGACTTCATACACCTCCATTCTATGACTTCAAACACATCCATTCTTTGTCTTCACACACCTCCATTTTGACTTCACACACCTCCATTCTGTGACTTCACACACGTCCATTCTCTGACTTCACACACCTCCATTTTGACTTCACACACTTCCATTCTGTGACTTCACACACCTACATTCTATGACTTCACACACCTCCCTTCTATGAATTCACACACCTCCATTCTGTGACTTCACACACTTCCATTGGGAGTTCACCCACTTCCATTCTGTGTCTTCACACACCTCCATTCTGTGACTTCACACACCTCCATTCTGTGACTTCCACACCTCCATTCTATGACTTAACACACCTCCATTCTATGACTTCTCACCCCTCCATTCTATGACTTCACACACCACCATTCTGTGACTTCACCACCTCCATGCTATGACTTCACACACCTCCATTCTATGACTTCACACACCTGCATTGTGACATCACCCACCTCAATTCTATGAGTTCACACACCTGCATTGTGACTTCACACACCTCCATTCTATGACTTCACACATCTCCATTCTGACTTCACAAACCTCCATTCTATGATTACACACACTTCGATTCTATGACTTCACACACCTCCATTCTATAACTTCACACACATCGTTTCTGAATTGACACACCTGCTTTCTTTGATTTCACACACCTCCAATCTGAGTTCACACACCTCCAGTCTATGACTTCATACACCTCCATTCTTTGATATCAAAAACCACCGTTCTATGACTTCACACACCTCCATTTTGACTTCACACACCTCCATTCTACGAGTTCACACAATTCCATTCTGCCTTCACCCACCTCCATTCTATGACTTCCCTCAGCTGCCTTCTGACTTCACACACCTCCATTTGTGAATTCACACACCACCATTGTGACTTCACACACCTCCATTCTGTGAATTCACACACCTCCATTATATGACTTCACACACCTCCATTTTGTGACTTCACACACCTCCATTCTATGACTTCACAAACCTCCATTCTATGACTTCACACACCTACATTGTGACTTCACACATCTACGTTCTATCAGTTCACACACCTGCATTGTTACTTCACACACATCCATTCTCTGACTTCACACACCTCCACTCTGAATTCACACACCTCCATTCTGACTTCACACACCTCAATTCTGTGACTTCACACACCTGCATTCTATGACTTCACATACCTCATTTCTGAGTTGACACACATCCATTTTGTGACTTCACATACCTCTAATCTGACTTCACACACCTCCATTCTATGACTTCACACACCGCCATCCTGTGACTTCAAAAACCATCATTCTATGACTTCACACATCTCCATTGTGACTTCACACACCTCCATTCTATGAGTTCACACAGCTCCATTCTGACTTCACACACCTCCATTCTATGACTTCGCACACCTCTATTCTGACTTCACACATCTCCATTCTGTGACTTCACATTTCTCCATTCTTTGACTTCACACCCCTCCATTCTGTGCCTTCACACACCTCCAATCTGTGACTTTACACACCTCCATTCTGTGACTTCACACACCTCCCTTCTGTGACTTCACACACCTCCATTCTATAACTTCACACACCTCCATTCTAAGATTTCACACACCTCCATTCTCTGACTTCACACACTTCCATTGTTTGACATCATACACCTCCATTCTTTGACTTCACACACCTCCGTTCCATGAATTCACACACCTGCATTCTATGAGTTCATACACCTCCATTCTATGAGTTCACACACCTTCATTCTTACTTCAGCAACATCCATTCTATGACTTCAGACACCTCCATTCTATGACTTCACACACCTTCAATCTTACTTCAGCAACATCCATTCTATGACTTCATACACCTCCATTCTATGACTTCACAAACCTCCACTCTGTGACTTCACACACCTCCATTCTGGGTTCACACACCTCCATTCTGTGACTTCACACACCTCCATTCTGCCTTCACACACCTCCATTCTATGACTTCACTCACTTCCATTCTATGACTTCACACACCTCCATTCTGTCACTTCACACACCTCCTGTCTGAGTTCACACACCTCCATTCTGTGTTTTCACACACCTACATTCTGTGACTTCAGACACCTCGTTCTATGACTTACCACACCGTCATTCTGTGACTTCACACACCTCCATTCTATGACTTCACACACCTCGTTTCTGAGTTGACACACCTCCCTTCTGTGATTTCACACACCTCCAATCTGAGTTCACACACATCCATTCTATGACTTCACACACCTCCATTCTTTGACATCAAAAACCACCATTCTATGACTTCACACACCTCCATTTTGACTTCACACACCTCCATTCTACGAGTTCACACACTTCCATTCTGCCTTCACCCACCTCCATTCTATGATTTCACTCAGCTCCATTCTGACTTCACACACATTATTTTGTGAATTCACACACCACTATTTTGAATTCAAACCCCTCCATTCTGTGACTTCACACACCTCCATTCTGTGACTTCACACACCTCCATTTTGACTTCACACACGTCCAGTCTGTGACTTCACACACCTCCATTCTGTGACTTCACACACCTTCATTGTTTGACTTCACACACCTCCATTCCATGACTTCACACACCTCCATTCCATGACTTCACACACCTCCATTCCTTGAGTTCACAAACCTCCATTTTGACTTCACACACCTCCATTCTATGACTTCACACACCTTCATTCCTACTTCAGAAACATCCATTCCATGACTGCACACACCTCCATTCTATGACTTCACACATCTCCATTCTGAATTCACAGAGCTCCATTCTATGACGTCACACACCTCCATTCTGTGACTTCACACACTTCCATTCTATGACTTCACACACCTTCATTCTTACTTCACAAACATCCCTTCTATGACTTCACACACCTCCAATCTATGACTTCACACACCTCCATTCTGTGACTTCACACACCTCCATTCTATGTCTTCACACACCTCCATTATGACTTCAGACACCTCCATTCTATGAGTTCACACACCTCCATTCTAACTTCACACACCTCCATTCTATGACTTCACACTCCGCCATTCTGACTTCACACTCCTCCATTCTGTGAATTCACAAAACTCCATTCTATGATTTCACACAACTCCATACTATGACTTCACACACCTCCATCTATGACTTCACACACCTCCAATCTGAGTTCACCCACCTCCATTCTGTGACTTCACACACCTCCATTCTGACTTCACACACCAATGTATGACTTCACACACCTCCATTCTGTGACTTCACACACTTCCATTGTGACATCACACACCTCCATTCTATGAGTTCACATACCTCCATTCTATGACTTCACACACCTCCATTCTGACTTCACATATCTGTATTCTATGACTTCACAGACCTCGAATCTGTGACTTCACTCACCTCCACTCTATGACATCACACTGCTCCATTCTATGACTTCCCACACCTCCGTTCTATGACTTCACCCACCTCTATTCTATGACTTCACTCCTCGATTCTGACTTCAGATACCTCCATTCTGTGACTTCACACACCTCCATTCTATGACTTCACACACCTCCATTCTATGACTTCACACACCTTCATTCGTACTTCAGAAACATCCCTTCTATGACCTCACACAACTCCATTCTATGACTTCACAAACCTCCATTCTGTGAATTCACACACCTACATTCTGAGTTCACACAACTCCATTCGGTGACTTCACACACTTCCATTCTTACTTCACAAACCTCCATTCTATGACTTCACACACCTCCATTCCACGACTTCATACACCTCCATTCTATGACTTCAAACACATCCATTCTTTGACTTCACACACCTCCATTTTGCCTTCACACACCTCCACTGTATGACTTCACACACCTCCATTCTGTGACTTCACACACCTCCATTCTGTGACTTCCACACCTCCATTCTATGACTTAACACACCTCCATTCTATGACTTCACACCCCTCCATTCTATGACTTCACACACCATCATTCTGTGACTTCAACACCTCCATTCTATGACTTCACACCCCTCCATTCTATGACTTCACACACCTCCATTCTGTCACTTCAACACCTCCATTCTATGACTTCACACACCTACATTCTATGACTTCACACACCTGCATTGTGACTTCACCCACCTCAATTCTATGAGTTCACACACCTGCATTGTGACTTCACACACCTCCATTCTATGACTTCACACATCTCCATTCTGACTAAACACACCTCCATTCTATGATTTCACACACTTCGATTCTATGACTTCACACACCTCCATTCTATAACTTCACACACCTCGTTTCTGAGTTGACACACCTGCTTTCTGTGATTTTACACACCTCCAATCTGAGTTCACACACCTCCCGTCTATGACTTCACACACCTCCATTCTTTGACATCAAAAACCACAGTTCTATGACTTCACACACCTCCATTTTGACTTCACACACCTCGATTCTACGAGTTCACACGCTTCCATTCTGCCTTCACTCACCTCCATTCTATGACTTCACTCAGCTGCCTTCTGACTTCTCACACCTCCATTTGTGAATTCACACACCACCATTTTGACTTCACACACCTCCATTCTGTGACTTCACACACCTCCATTCTGTAACTTCACACACCTCCATTCTGTGACTTCACACACCTCCATTCTGTGACTTCACACACCTCCATTGTTTGACTTCACACACCTCCATTCTTGGACTTCACACACCTCCATTCCATGACTTCACACACCTCCATTCTATGAGTTCACACACCTCAATTCTTTGAGTTCACACACCTCCATTTTGACTTCACACACCTCCATTCTATGATTTCACACACCTTCATTCCTACTTCAGAAACATCCATTCTTTGACTGCACACACCTCCATTAGATGACTTCACACACCTCCATTCTGAATTCACACAGCTCAATTCTATGACGTCACACACCTCAATTCTGTGACTTCACACACTTCCATTCTATGACTTCACACACCTTCATTCTTACTTCACAAACATCCATTCTATGCCTTCACACACCTCCATTCTATGACTTCACACACCTCCATTCTGTGACTTCACACACCTCCGTTCTATGTCTTCACACACCTCCATTGTGACTTCACAGAACTCCATTCTATGAGTTCACACAGCTCCATTCTAACTTCACACACCTCCATTCTATGACTTCACACACCTCCATTCTGTGACTTCAAACACCCCAATTCTATGACTTCACACACCTCCATTGTGACTTCACACACCTCCATTCTATGAGTTCATACACCTCCATTCTGACTTCACAAACCTCCATTCTATGATTTCACAGACTTTGAATATGTGACTTCACTCACCTCCACTCTATGACTTCACACTTCTCCATTCTATGACTTCCCACACCTCCTTTCCATGAATTCACCCATCCCCATTCTATGACTTCACACCTCCATTCTGACTTCACACACCTCCATTCTGTGACTTCACACACCTCCATTCTATGAGTTCACACTCCTCCATTTTGACTTCACACACATCCATTCTATTACTTCACACACCTTCATTCTCACTTCAGAAACATCCATTCTATGACTTCACACACCTCCATTCTATGACTTCACACACCTCCATTCTATGACTTCACACACCTCCATTCTGTGACTTCACACACCTCCATTCCATGTCTTCACACACCTTCATTCTGAGTTTACACACCTCCATTCTGTGACTTTACACACCTCCATTCTGACTTCACACACCTCCAATATATGACTTCACACACCTCCATTCTGTGACTTCACACACTTCCATTGTGACGTCACACACCTCCATTCTATGAGTTCACATACCTCCATTCTAGGACTTCACACACCTCCATTCTGACTTCACACACCTCTATTCTATGACTTCACAGACCTCGAATCTGTGACTTCACTCACCTCCACTCTATGACTTCACACTGCTCCATTCTATGACTTCCCACACCTCCTTTCTATGACTTTACCCATCTCTATTCTATGACTTCACACCTCGATTCTGACTTCAGATACCTCCATTCTATGACTTCACACAACTCCATTCGGTGACTTCACACACTTCCATTCTTACTTCTCAAACCTCCATTCTATGACTTCACACACTTCCATTCTATGACTTCACACACCTCCATTCTGGGACTTCTCACACCTCCATTCTGAGTTCACACACCTCCATTCTGTGACTTCACACACCTCCATTCCGTGACTTCACACACCTCCATACTCTGACTTCACACACCTCCATTCTATGACTTCGCACACCTCCATTCTGTGACATCACACACCTCCATTCTGACTTCGCACACCTCCATTCTATGACTTCAAACACCTCCATTCTCTGACTTCACACACCTCCATTCTTACTTCACACACCTCCATTCTATGACTTCACACACTTCCATTCTAGGACTTCACACACCTCCATTCTGTGACTTCACACACCTTCATTCTGAGTTCACACACCTCGATTCTGTGACTTCACACTCCTCCATTCCCTGACTTCACACACCTCCATTCTGTGACATCACACACCTCCATTCTGTGACTTCACACACCTCCATTCTGACTTCACACACCTCCATTCTATGTCTTCACACACCTCCATTGTGACTTCACACAACTCCATTCTATGAGTTCACACAGCTCCATTCTAACTTCACACACCTCCATTCCATGACTTCACACACCTCCATTCTGTGACTTCAAACACCCCCATTCTATGACTTCACACACCTCCATTGTGACTTCACACACCTCCATTCTATGAGTTCATACACCTCCATTCTGACTTCACAAACCTCCATTCTATGATTTCACAGACTTTGAATATGTGACTTCACTCACCTCCACTCTATGACTTCACACTTCTCCATTCTATGACTTCCCACACCTCCTTTCCATGACTTCACCCACCCCCATTCTATGACTTCACACCTCCATTCTGACTTCACACACCTCCATTCTGTGACTTCACACACCTCCATTCTATGAGTTCACACACCTCCATTTTGACTTCACACACCTCCATTCTATTACTTCACACACCTTCATTCTCACTTCAGAAACATCCATTCTATGACTTCACACACTTCCATTCTGTGACTTTACACACCTCCATTCTGACTTCACACACCTCCAATATATGACTTCACACACCTCCATTCTGTGACTTCACACACTTCCATTGTGACGTCACACACCAAGATTGTATGATTTCACACACATCCATTCTAGGACTTCACACTCCTCAATTCTGACATCACACAGCTCCATTCTATGACTTCACAGACCTCGGATCTGTGACTTCACTCACCTCCATTCTATGACTTCACTCTCCTCTATTCTGTGACTTCCCACAACTCCTTTCTATGACTTCACCCACCTCTATTCTATGACTTCACACCTCCATTCTGACTTCACACACCTCCATTCTGTGACTTCACACACCTCCATTCTATGTCTTCACACACCTCCCTTCTATGACTTCACACACCTTCATTCTTACTTCAGAAACATCCATTCTATGACCTCACACACCTCCATTCTATGACTTCATAAACCTCCATTCTGTGACTTCCCACACCTCCATTCTGAGTTCACACATCTCCATTCTGTGACATCACACACCTCCCTCTGTGACTTCACACACCTCTAATCTATGACTTCACACACTTCCAATCTATGACTTCACACACCTCCATTCTATGACTTCACACACCTGCATTCTGACTTCACACACCTCCATTCTCTGACTTCACACACCTCAATTCTATGACTTCACACACCTCCATTCTGTAACTTCACACACTTCCAATATTTGACTTCACACACGTCCATTCCATGACTTCATACACCTCCATTCTATGACTTCAAACACATCCATTCTTTGACTTCACACACCTCCATTTTGACTTCACACACCTCCATTCTGTGACTTCACACACCTCCATTCTCTGACTTCACACACCTCCATTTTGACTTCACACACTTCCATTCTGTGACTTCGCACACCTCCATTCTATGACTTCACACACCTCCCTTCTATGAATTCACACACCTCCATTCTGTGACTTCACACACCTACATTGGGAGTTCACCCACTTCCATTCTGTGTCTTCACACACCTCCCTTCTGTGACTTCACACACCTCCATTATGTGACTTCACACACCTCCATTCTATGACTTCACACAACTCCATTCGGTGACTTCACACACTTCCATTCTTACTTCACAAACCTCCATTCTATGACTTCACACACTTCCATTCTATGACTTCACACACCTCCATTCTGTGACTTCTCACACCTCCATTCTAAGTTCACACACCTCCACTCTGTGACTTCACACACCTCCATTCCGTGACTTCACACACCTCCATACTCTGACTTCACACACCTCCATTCTATGACTTCGCACACCTCCATTCTATGACTTCAAACACCTCCATTCTCTGACTTCACACACCTCCATTCTTACTTCACACACCTCCATTCTATGACTTCACACACTTCCATTCTAGGACTTCACACACCTCCGTTCTGTGACTTCACACACCTTCATTCTGAGTTCACACACCTCGATTCTGTGACTTCACACTCCTCCATTCCCTGACTTCACACACCTCCATTCTGTGACATCACACACCTCCATTCTGTGACTTCACACACCTCCATTCTGACTTCACACACCTCCATTCTATGTCTTCACACACCTCCATTGTGACTTCACACAACTCCATTCTATGAGTTCACACAGCTCCATTCTAACTTCACACACCTCCATTCCATGACTTCACACACCTCCATTCTGTGACTTCAAACACCCCCATTCTATGACTTCACACACCTCCATTGTGACTTCACACACCTCCATTCTATGAGTTCATACACCTCCATTCTGACTTCACAAACCTCCATTCTATGATTTCACAGACTTTGAATATGTGACTTCACTCACCTCCACTCTATGACTTCACATTTCTCCATTCTATGACTTCCCACACCTCCTTTCCATGACTTCACCCACCCCCATTCTATGACTTCACACCTCCATTCTGACTTCACACACCTCCATTCTGTGACTTCACACACCTCCATTCTATGAGTTCACACATCTCCATTTTGACTTCACACACCTCCATTCTATTACTTCACACACCTTCATTCTCACTTCAGAAACATCCATTCTATGACTTCACACACCTCCATTCTGTGACTTTACACACCTCCATTCTGACTTCACACACCTCCAATATATGACTTCACACACCTCCATTCTGTGACTTCACACACTTCCATTGTGACGTCACACACCAAGATTCTATGATTTCACACACATCCATTCTAGGACTTCACACTCCTCAATTCTGACATCACACAGCTCCATTCTATGACTTCACAGACCTCGGATCTGTGACTTCACTCACCTCCGTTCTATGACTTCACTCTCCTCTATTCTATGACTTCCCACAACTCCTTTCTATGACTTCACCCACCTCTATTCTATGACTTCACACCTCCATTCTGACTTCACACACCTCCATTCTGTGACTTCACACACCTCCATTCTATGTCTTCACACACCTCCATTCTATGACTTCACACACCTTCATTCTTACTTCAGAAACATCCATTCTATGACCTCACACACCTCCATTCTATGACTTCATAAACCTCCATTCTGTGACTTCCCACACCTCCATTCTGAGTTCACACATCTCCATTCTGTGACATCACACACCTCCCTCTGTGACTTCACACACCTCCAATCTATGACTTCACACATTTCCAATCTATGACTTCACACACCTCCATTCTATGACTTCACACACCTGCATTCTGACTTCACACACCTCCATTCTCTGACTTCACACACCTCCATTCTATGACTTCACACACCTCCATTCTGTAACTTCACACACTTCCAATATTTGACTTCACACACCTCCATTCCATGACTTCATACACCTCCATTCTATGACTTCAAACACATCCATTCTTTGACTTCACACACCTCCATTTTGACTTCACACACCTCCATTCTGTGACTTCACACACCTCCATTCTCTGACTTCACACACCTCCATTTTGACTTCACACACTTCCATTCTGTGACTTCACACACCTCCATTCTATGACTTCACACACCTCCCTTCTATGAATTCACACACCTCCATTCTGTGACTTCACACACCTCCATTGGGAGTTCACCCACTTCCATTCTGTGTCTTCACACACCTCCATTCTGTGACTTCACACACCTCCATTATGTGACTTCACACACCTCCATTCTATGACTTCACACAAATCCCTTCTATGAATTCACACCCCTCCATTCTGTGACTTCACACACCTCCATTCTGTGACTTCCACACCTCCATTCTATGACTTCACACACCTCCATTCTATGACTTCACACCCCTCCATTCTATGACTTCACACACCACCATTATGTGACTTCACACACCTCCATTCTATGACTTCACACACCTGCATTGTGACTTCACCCACCTCAATTCCATGAGTTCACACACCTGCATTGTGACTTCACACACCTCCATTCTATGACTTCACACATCTCCATTCTGACTAAACACACCTCCATTCTATGATTACACACACTTCGATTCTATGACTTCACACACCTCCATTCTATAACTTCACACACATCGTTTCTGAGTTGACACACCTGCTTTCTGTGGTTTCACACACCTCCAGTCTGAGTTCACACACCTCCAGTCTATGACTTCATACACCTCCATTCTTTGATATCAAAAACCACCGTTCTATGACTTCACACACCTCCATTTTGACTTCACACACCTCCATTCTACGAGTTCACACACTTCCATTCTGCCTTCACCCACCTCCATTCTATGACTTCCCTCAGCTGCCTTCTGACTTCACACACCTCCATTTGTGAATTCACACACCACCATTTTGACTTCACACACCTCCATTCTGTGACTTCACACACCTCCATTCTGTGACTTCACACAGCTCCATTCTGTGACTTCACACACCTCCATTCTGTGACTTCACACACCTCCCTTCTATGAGTTCACACACCTCCATTCTTTGAGTTCACACACCTCCATTTTGACTTCACACACCTCCATTCTATGACTTCACACACCTTCATTCCTACTTCAGAAACATCCATTCTATGACTGCACACACCTCCATTCGATGACTTCACACACCTCCATTCTGAATTCACACAGCTCCATTCTATGACGTCACACATCTCCATTCTGTGACTTCACACACTTCCATTCTATCACTTCACACACCTTCAATCTTACTTCACAAACATCCATTCTATGACTTCACACACCTCCATTCTATGACTTCACACACCTCCATTCTGAGTTCACACACCTCAATTCTGTGACTTCACACATTTCCATTCTGACTTCACACACCAATGTATGACTTCACACACATCCATTCTATGACTTCACATACCTCCATTCTGACTTCACACACCTCCATTCTATGACTTCACAGACCTCGAATCTGTGACTTCACTCACCTCCATTCTATGACTTCACACTGCTCTATTCTATGACTTCCCACACCTCCTTTCTATGACTTCACCCACCTCTATTCTATGACTTCACACCTCGATTCTGACTTCAGATACCTCCATTCTGTGACTTCACACACCTCCATTCTATGACTTCAAACACCTCCATTCTCTGACTTCACACACCTCCATTCTGAGCTCACACAACTCCATTCGGTGACTTCACACATCTCCATTCTTACTTCACAAACATCCATTCTATGACTTCACACACTTCCATTCTATGACTTCACACACCTCCATTCTGTGACTTCACACACCTCCATTCTGAGTTCACACACCTCCATTCTGTGACTTCACACACCTCCATTCCATGACTTCACACACCTCCATTTTGTGACTTCACACACCTCCGTTCTATGACTTCACACACCTCAATTCTATGACTTCACACACCTCCATTCTCTGACTTCACACACCTCCATTCTGAGCTCACACAACTCCATTCGGTGACTTCACACACCTCCATTCTTACTTCACAAACATCCATTCTATGACTTCACACACTTCCATTCTATGACTTCACACACCTCCATTCTATGACTTCACACACCTCCATTCTATGACTTCAGAAACCTACATTGTTACTTCACACACCTCCATTCTATCAGTTCACACACCTGCATTGTGACTTCACACACCTCCATTATCTGACTTCACACACCTCCATTCTGTGACTTCACACACCTCCATTCTGTCTTCACACACATAAATTCAGTGACTTCACACACCTCCATTCTATGATTTCACAAACCTCCATTCTATGACTTCACAGACCTCCATTGTATGACTTCACACACCTCCTTTATGAGTTCACACACATCCATTCTGTTACTTCACACACCTCCATTCTGTGACTTCACACTGCTCCATTCTGACTTCACACACCTCCATTCTATGACTTCGCACACCTCTATTCTGACTTCACACACCTGCATTCTGTGACATCACACACCTCCATTCTATGACTTCACAAACCTCCATTCTGTGACTTTACACACCTCCACTCTGTGACTTTACACACCTCCATTCTGTGACTTCACACACCTCCATTCTGTGATTTCACACACAATCCATTCTATGATTTCACAAACCTCCATTCTTTGACTTCACACACCTCCATCATATGACTTCACACACCTCCATTGTGACTTCACACAGCTCCATTCTGTGACTTCACACACCTCCATTCTGTGACTTCACCCACCTCCATTCTATGACTTCCCTCAGCTGCCTTCTGACTTCACACACCTCCATTTGTGAATTCACACACCACCATTTTGACTTCACACACCTCCATTCTGTGACTTCACACACCTCCATTCTGTGACTTCACACAGCTCCATTCTGTGACTTCACACACCTCCATTATGTGACTTCACACACCTCCATTCTATGAGTTCACACACCTCCATTCTTTGAGTTCACACACCTCCATTTTGACTTCACACACCTCCATTCTATGACTTCACACACCTTCATTCCTACTTCAGAAACATCCATTCTATGACTGCACACACCTCCATTCGATGACTTCACACACCTCCATTCTGAATTCACACAGCTCCATTCTATGACGTCACACATCTCCATTCTGTGACTTCACACACTTCCATTCTATCACTTCACACACCTTCAATCTTACTTCACAAACATCCATTCTATGACTTCACACACCTCCATTCTATGACTTCACACACCTCCATTCTGAGTTCACACACCTCAATTCTGTGACTTCACACATTTCCATTCTGACTTCACACACCAATGTATGACTTCACACACATCCATTCTATGACTTCACATACCTCCATTCTGACTTCACACACCTCCATTCTATGACTTCACAGACCTCGAATCTGTGACTTCACTCACCTCCATTCTATGACTTCACACTGCTCTATTCTATGACTTCCCACACCTCCTTTCTATGACTTCACCCACCTCTATTCTATGACTTCACACCTCGATTCTGACTTCAGATACCTCCATTCTGTGACTTCACACACCTCCATTCTATGACTTCAAACACCTCCATTCTCTGACTTCACACACCTCCATTCTGAGCTCACACAACTCCATTCGGTGACTTCACACATCTCCATTCTTACTTCACAAACATCCATTCTATGACTTCACACACTTCCATTCTATGACTTCACACACCTCCATTCTGTGACTTCACACACCTCCATTCTGAGTTCACACACCTCCATTCTGTGACTTCACACACCTCCATTCCATGACTTCACACACCTCCATTTTGTGACTTCACACACCTCCGTTCTATGACTTCACACACCTCAATTCTATGACTTCACACACCTCCATTCTCTGACTTCACACACCTCCATTCTGAGCTCACACAACTCCATTCGGTGACTTCACACACCTCAATTCTTACTTCACAAACATCCATTCTATGACTTCACACACTTCCATTCTATGACTTCACACACCTCCATTCTATGACTTCACACACCTCCATTCTATGACTTCAGAAACCTACATTGTTACTTCACACACCTCCATTCTATCAGTTCACACACCTGCATTGTGACTTCACACACCTCCATTATCTGACTTCACACACCTCCATTCTGTGACTTCACACACCTCCATTCTGTCTTCACACACATAAATTCAGTGACTTCACACACCTCCATTCTATGATTTCACAAACCTCCATTCTATGACTTCACAGACCTCCATTGTATGACTTCACACACCTCCTTTATGAGTTCACACACATCCATTCTGTTACTTCACACACCTCCATTCTGTGACTTCACACTGCTCCATTCTGACTTCACACACCTCCATTCTATGACTTCGCACACCTCTATTCTGACTTCACACACCTGCATTCTGTGACATCACACACCTCCATTCTATGACTTCACAAACCTCCATTCTGTGACTTTACACACCTCCACTCTGTGACTTTACACACCTCCATTCTGTGACTTCACACACCTCCATTCTGTGATTTCACACACAATCCATTCTATGATTTCACAAACCTCCATTCTTTGACTTCACACACCTCCATCATATGACTTCACACACCTCCATTGTGACTTCACACAGCTCCATTCTGTGACTTCACACACCTCCATTCTGTGACTTCACACACCTCCATACTATGACTTCCCCACACCTTCAATCTATGACTTCACACACCTCCATTCTATGACTTCACACGCTTCCAATCTATGACTTCACACACCTCCATTCTATGACTTCACACACCTCCATTCTATGACTTCACACAACTCCATTGTGACGTCACACACCTCCATTCTATGAGTTCACATACCTCCATTCTAGGACTTCACACACCTCCATTCTGACTTCACACACCTCTATTCTATGACTTCACAGACCTCGAATCTGTGACTTCACTCACCTCCACTCTATGACTTCACACTGCTCCATTCTATGACTTCCCACACCTCCTTTCTATGACTTCACCCACCTCTATTCTATGACTTCACACCTCGATTCTGACTTCAGATACCTCCGTTCTGTGACTTCACACACCTCCATTCTATGACTTCACACCTCCATTCTGACTTCACACACCTCCAATCTGTGACTTCACACACCTCCATTCTATGAGTTCACACACCTCCATTTTGACTTCACACACCTCCATTCTATTACTTCACAGACCTTCATTCTCACTTCAGAAACATCCATTCTATGACTTCACACACTTCCATTCTATGACTTCACACACCTCCATTCTATGACTTCACACACCTCCATTCTGTGACTTCACACACCTCCATTCTATGTCTTCACACACCTCCATTCTGAGTTTACTCACCTCCATTCTGTGACTTTACACACCTCCATTCTGACTTCACACACCTCCAATATATGAGTTCACACACCTTCATTCTGTGACTTCACACACTTCCATTGTGACGTCACACACCAAGATTCTATGAGTTCACACACATCCATTCTAGGACTTCACACTCCTCAATTCTGACATCACACAGCTCCATTCTATGACTTCTCAGACCTCGGATCTGTGACTTCACTCACCTCTATTCTTTGACTTCACTCTCCTCTATTCTATGATTTCCCACAACTCCTTTCTATGATTCACCCACCTCTATTCTATGACTTCACACCTCCATTCTGACTTCTCACACCTCCATTCTGTGACTTCACACACCTCCATTCTATGACTTCACACACCTCCATTCTATGACTTCACACACCTTCATTCTTACTTCAGAAACATCCATTCTATGACATCACACACCTCCATTCTATGACTTCACAAACCTCCATTCTGTGACTTCCCACACCTCCATTCTGAGTTCACACATCTCCATTCTGTGACATCACACACCTCCCTCTGTGACTTCACACACCTCCAATCTATGACTTCACAAACTTCCAATCTATGACTTCACACATCTCCATTCTATGACTTCACACACCTGCATTCTGACTTCACACACCTCCATTCTCTGACTTCACACACCTCCATTCTATGACTTCACACACCTCCATTCTGTAACTTCACACACTTCCAATGTTTGACTTCACACACCTCCATTCCATGACTTCATACACCTCCATTCTATGACTTCAAACACATCCATTCTTTGTCTTCACACACCTCCATTTTGACTTCACACACCTCCATTCTGTGACTTCACACACGTCCATTCTCTGACTTCACACACCTCCATTTTGACTTCACACACTTCCATTCTGTGACTTCACACACCTACATTCTATGACTTCACACACCTCCCTTCTATGAATTCACACACCTCCATTCTGTGACTTCACACACTTCCATTGGGAGTTCACCCACTTCCATTCTGTGTCTTCACACACCTCCATTCTGTGACTTCACACACCTCCATTCTGTGACTTCCACACCTCCATTCTATGACTTAACACACCTCCATTCTATGACTTCTCACCCCTCCATTCTATGACTTCACACACCACCATTCTGTGACTTCACCACCTCCATTCTATGACTTCACACACCTCCATTCTATGACTTCACACACCTGCATTGTGACTTCACCCACCTCAGTTCTATGAGTTCACACACCTGCATTGTGACTTCACACACCTCCATTCTATGACTTCACACATCTCCATTCTGACTTCACAAACCTCCATTCTATGATTACACACACTTCGATTCTATGACTTCACACACCTCCATTCTATAACTTCACACACATCGTTTCTGAGTTGACACACCTGCTTTCTTTGATTTCACACACCTCCAATCTGAGTTCACACACCTCCAGTCTATGACTTCATACACCTCCATTCTTTGATATCAAAAACCACCGTTCTATGACTTCACACACCTCCATTTTGACTTCACACACCTCCATTCTACGAGTTCACACAATTCCATTCTGCCTTCACCCACCTCCATTCTATGACTTCCCTCAGCTGCCTTCTGACTTCACACACCTCCATTTGTGAATTCACACACCACCATTGTGACTTCACACACCTCCATTCTGTGAATTCACACACCTCCATTATATGACTTCACACACCTCCATTTTGTGACTTCACACACCTCCATTCTATGACTTCACAAACCTCCATTCTATGACTTCACACACCTACATTGTGACTTCACACATCTACGTTCTATCAGTTCACACACCTGCATTGTTACTTCACACACATCCATTCTCTGACTTCACACACCTCCACTCTGAATTCACACACCTCCATTCTGACTTCACACACCTCAATTCTGTGACTTCACACACCTGCATTCTATGACTTCACATACCTCATTTCTGAGTTGACACACATCCATTTTGTGACTTCACATACCTCTAATCTGACTTCACACACCTCCATTCTATGACTTCACACACCGCCATCCTGTGACTTCAAAAACCATCATTCTATGACTTCACACATCTCCATTGTGACTTCACACACCTCCATTCTATGAGTTCACACAGCTCCATTCTGACTTCACACACCTCCATTCTATGACTTCGCACACCTCTATTCTGACTTCACACATCTCCATTCTGTGACTTCACATTTCTCCATTCTTTGACTTCACACCCCTCCATTCTGTGCCTTCACACACCTCCAATCTGTGACTTTACACACCTCCATTCTGTGACTTCACACACCTCCCTTCTGTGACTTCACACACCTCCATTCTATAACTTCACACACCTCCATTCTAAGATTTCACACACCTCCATTCTCTGACTTCACACACTTCCATTGTTTGACATCATACACCTCCATTCTTTGACTTCACACACCTCCGTTCCATGAATTCACACACCTGCATTCTATGAGTTCATACACCTCCATTCTATGAGTTCACACACCTTCATTCTTACTTCAGCAACATCCATTCTATGACTTCAGACACCTCCATTCTATGACTTCACACACCTTCAATCTTACTTCAGCAACATCCATTCTATGACTTCTTCATACACCTCCATTCTATGACTTCACAAACCTCCACTCTGTGACTTCACACACCTCCATTCTGGGTTCACACACCTCCATTCTGTGACTTCACACACCTCCATTCTGCCTTCACACACCTCCATTCTATGACTTCACTCACTTCCATTCTATGACTTCACACACCTCCATTCTGTCACTTCACACACCTCCTGTCTGAGTTCACACACCTCCATTCTGTGTTTTCACACACCTACATTCTGTGACTTCAGACACCTCGTTCTATGACTTACCACACCTTCATTCTGTGACTTCACACACCTCCATTCTATGACTTCACACACCTCGTTTCTGAGTTGACACACCTCCCTTCTGTGATTTCACACACCTCCAATCTGAGTTCACACACATCCATTCTATGACTTCACACACCTCCATTCTTTGACATCAAAAACCACCATTCTATGACTTCACACACCTCCATTTTGACTTCACACACCTCCATTCTACGAGTTCACACACTTCCATTCTGCCTTCACCCACCTCCATTCTATGATTTCACTCAGCTCCATTCTGACTTCACACACACATTAATTTGTGAATTCACACACCACTATTTTGAATTCAAACCCCTCCATTCTGTGACTTCACACACCTCCATTCTGTGACTTCACACACCTCCATTTTGACTTCACACACGTCCAGTCTGTGACTTCACACACCTCCATTCTGTGACTTCACACACCTTCATTGTTTGACTTCACACACCTCCATTCCATGACTTCACACACCTCCATTCCATGACTTCACACACCTCCATTCCTTGAGTTCACAAACCTCCATTTTGACTTCACACACCTCCATTCTATGACTTCACACACCTTCATTCCTACTTCAGAAACATCCATTCCATGACTGCACACACCTCCATTCTATGACTTCACACATCTCCATTCTGAATTCACAGAGCTCCATTCTATGACGTCACACACCTCCATTCTGTGACTTCACACACTTCCATTCTATGACTTCACACACCTTCATTCTTACTTCACAAACATCCCTTCTATGACTTCACACACCTCCAATCTATGACTTCACACACCTCCATTCTGTGACTTCACACACCTCCATTCTATGTCTTCACACACCTCCATTATGACTTCAGACACCTCCATTCTATGAGTTCACACACCTCCATTCTAACTTCACACACCTCCATTCTATGACTTCACACTCCGCCATTCTGACTTCACACTCCTCCATTCTGTGAATTCACAAAACTCCATTCTATGATTTCACACAACTCCATACTATGACTTCACACACCTCCATCTATGACTTCACACACCTCCAATCTGAGTTCACCCACCTCCATTCTGTGACTTCACACACCTCCATTCTGACTTCACACACCAATGTATGACTTCACACACCTCCATTCTGTGACTTCACACACTTCCATTGTGACATCACACACCTCCATTCTATGAGTTCACATACCTCCATTCTATGACTTCACACACCTCCATTCTGACTTCACATATCTGTATTCTATGACTTCACATACCTCGAATCTGTGACTTCACTCACCTCCACTCTATGACATCACACTGCTCCATTCTATGACTTCTCACACCTCCGTTCTATGACTTCACCCACCTCTATTCTATGACTTCACTCCTCGATTCTGACTTCAGATACCTCCATTCTGTGACTTCACACACCTCCATTCTATGACTTCACACACCTCCATTCTATGACTTCACACACCTTCATTCGTACTTCAGAAACATCCCTTCTATGACCTCACACAACTCCATTCTATGACTTCACAAACCTCCATTCTGTGAATTCACACACCTACATTCTGAGTTCACACAACTCCATTCGGTGACTTCACACACTTCCATTCTTACTTCACAAACCTCCATTCTATGACTTCACACACCTCCATTCCACGACTTCATACACCTCCATTCTATGACTTCAAACACATCCATTCTTTGACTTCACACACCTCCATTTTGCCTTCACACACCTCCACTGTATGACTTCACACACCTCCATTCTGTGACTTCACACACCTCCATTCTGTGACTTCCACACCTCCATTCTATGACTTAACACACCTCCATTCTATGACTTCACACCCCTCCATTCTATGACTTCACACACCATCATTCTGTGACTTCAACACCGCCATTCTATGACTTCACACCCCTCCATTCTATGACTTCACACACCTCCATTCTGTCACTTCAACACCTCCATTCTATGACTTCACACACCTACATTCTATGACTTCACACACCTGCATTGTGACTTCACCCACCTCAATTCTATGAGTTCACACACCTGCATTGTGACTTCACACACCTCCATTCTATGACTTCACACATCTCCATTCTGACTAAACACACCTCCATTCTATGATTTCACACACTTCGATTCTATGACTTCACACACCTCCATTCTATAACTTCACACACCTCGTTTCTGAGTTGACACACCTGCTTTCTGTGATTTTACACACCTCCAATCTGAGTTCACACACCTCCCGCTATGACTTCACACACCTCCATTCTTTGACATCAAAAACCACAGTTCTATGACTTCACACA
>JANJXV010002210.1:0-41597 GCA_024803745.1 Megascapheus bottae
ATTAGTAAATATTAATAACTTAATAATTTAAAGATATATCCTGGCTTTTCATTAAAATTTCAAAAAATCAGATAAACTAGCATCTACAGTAAGGAAAAGGCAAACACTAATGAGTTATTTAAAAAATACAAGAGAAAAAAATATTAATTAGTGCCAGTTAGGTCAAAGAAGTGACCAAAATTCAAATGCTATTAATATTCCAACTGGACTTCTCTTTTCGTAGTATTAGGAATTGAACTCTGAGCCTCGTACTTGTTAGAGAAGCACTCTACCACTTCAGCCAAGTCTCCAGCTGCTTTTTATGTTCACAGTTTTCCAGGTAGAGTTGCGTTGTGCCCAGTTAGATCTGAGCTGTGATTCTACTTGTACATCCTCATGTCCTGGGCCACCAATCCCCATTTAGCCTGTGGGCTATGGAGAGGGAAAGCAACAGAAAACTATCTATTGGAGTTCCTATAAGTATCACTGTGGATGTCAATGATTTCAAGAAAATTCATCAAATATGGACTTCAGAATTTTGTTTGAGAAAGTGGTCTCATAGTACCTTACATTCATATTCTTATTTCCAAAACAGAAAGCTATCCATTATGCCAACAATGATGTAAGAAACAACCCTGGTACTTTTCTCAAATGTCCTACAGGCTTAAGTCTTCTCTGTTTTGATGGCTACTTGCCGCAGGAATATGTGCTACATTATAAGATAAAAACAGAATCGGCCAGGCATCGGTTAGAATTTATTATTGTAATCAACATGATAAACACATTGTTGATAACAAGCACCATAAACAATCTGTTTTACACTTAATGTAACACTAAAAACATATTTAATTGCGTCACTATTATTCTAGGTGTTGAATTGTTTCCAATTTATTTTGTAGAGCCATGACAATGAAACTGAACTGCAATCACAGATGCAACTATGAATTTTTAATTTTTCATAAATCATAAGTAATATGTCCATAAATGCATAGCTGTCCTTGAGATGATGGATTTTTTTATTCTAGAAGTATAGTGGAATCTGTTTAGAGTGCAAACTTAGCTAACTCAGCAGTCCTGTGCAGCTGAGTGACAATGGACATGTAGAAATTTTATTTTCTGTAGGACAATTTTTTTGCAAATTATCAGATGCTTATTTTTTTCTCTTTTCATGGTATTCTGACAGCACACTCATTGAAAATGGTAAAGTAGTTGAGCTCCAACCATTTAGCTTCAGGATCAATTTCTCAGAGGAAAGCTGAATTGGAATGAAAGAATACTGATACTGAATTTCTCACTATTAGCATATATAAGCTAATTTCCATTCATAATGACCAAGAATGTTTTCCTCCCCATTTCTGTAACTAGGGCAACAGCCATTTTGAACTGTAGTAGAGGGCATAATGGAAACAAAAAAAGTAGAAAATTCTATTTAAGTAGAAGCTGCAGCATTTGAGTATAAACTGTATTTGCCTGGCTATCTATCTACATAAATATTCTCTGAAGGAGGAACAGAAACAGATCCCACCACCAGCCATATACAAGGACGTTACAGAAGTCAATAGATGGAGCAAGCAAGGTGATACACTTTATAAAAAGAACCCATGGCTATATAACTGTCTGTTCCAATATATTTTCTTATCTCTGATTTTTATATGTGGGAGGAAGGCAAGGAGGAATCAAAGCTTGCAAGGAGAATTTTAGCTAGTTATTTTGCTAATTTAACGTTCAGCATCTGGTCCACCTGCTGCTGAGCACAACTACAAGCAATCCAACACTGACCATGAAATGCTTACTGAAAAATAATGAAGACTTGACTTTTGACTGAAATTCTTTGCAAGTGAATTAACAACATTCAGGCTTATTAAAACCAGTCAATAACTAACCACACTTTTGCTTTTGAACTATTTTAACAGATAGCTGCTTTATGTGGTTTCATATATCTCCTAAGCTCACAAACATTTGCATTTTCTTTATGTCTTAAAAAATAACTGCTGTGGGTTTTTCATTCTTATCCTCTTAAGCACTGAAGTTTCCCATATGAAATTTTAGTCTGGACCTTTTCTGTTTTACAGTGGTAAGAGAAGAATAAGTTACTAATTAACTCTAAAGTAGAGGCATATATAATTTTCAACATATTCTTTGGAAATTCAAATTGACTGAGGAAAACACTACACTTATTTCTTGGGCTGAAAAATGTGAGACTTTGCCAAGGTAAGTGCTTGCTTATGCATGAAAAATTTAAGTTAGAAAAATTTGATGCAATGACGGGTCGTCTTCCAATAGCAACATGACTTTTTATTATTTTTCTGGAGGTACTGTAGGATAAAGTTTTCTAATATTCCCTGCAATATGCACACAATCCTAAATCTAGGAGTCCTTGAAGAATGCCATAGTTCTATATGGCACATCATACCCATATGGAATTTATGCCAATTAGTAGATATTTTCTTTTCCTTTGTCTACCAAAATCCACTTCTAGAAATACTGGAAAGAAGTTTTTCCTCTCATTCAGAGGCTTCCTTTTAATCAAAGACAATAACTTCTATATGAAAGGAAGAATAAGGTTTGGCCTATGAGAAGAAATATAAAGGCTTGTATTGGGGAGAAGTGCCAAAGTAATTACAATATTCATAAAACTTCTCAAAACATTGGTGACAGGTCCAAAACTAATTACCGATTGAAGAAGCAAACTAGACTATATACAAACTAGTTTGATAGTTCTATGGGCAATCAATAACACTGCAACCAATGTGGCCTGAAGTCTTCAAAGACAGAGCCTATTCTCATGGTCCCTAAATAAACACAAAAGTCTGTTTTAGTAGATTAACTGCATTAAAGATTCTAAATTCCAAATAGCGGTTATATCACATCCATGGTGTTTCCCCAGAACTGTGTAGTCCTCTCCCATTCGGACTGTAGGCTTGACCATGTGACTTGCTCTAGCAAATAAGATACTGGTCTATGTATGCATTAAAGTATGCATATTTTTGCTTTCTTTCTTTTGTTAATGAGCTGACTCATTCCTAGATCCTTACTATGACCAAAATAAAGTGAGCTAATCTTGTATGAGTGAGGGATATGAAAGAGATGGAGTGAAGCTGAGTTGTCCAAGCTAATATCATTCTAGTCTAGGCTCCTTTGTTAAACTGTCAACTGACAACAGATATGTAAGCTAGCCCAACTTGGATTACCTTCATCCTACACTGTTATATAACCACTGAGATAACACATAGACTCATGATAATAATGTGAATATTCTAAATCTCTTCATTTCATGATTATTTGTTACACAGTATTTTAACAGCAACAAGTAATAGGATTGCATTTGGTTACATTCTGAAAACTTTGTTAGATTCTTACGAAAAACACTTTTTTTGACTGAATAGGCTGAGTAACTGAACACAATAATCTTACCCGTTCTTTTCTCCCCTCAGTACTTGTAAAGGAAATGCTTTATAGCTTTGATAATTTCTCTATAATTATGACTGCTTGCATTTAGGTATGATATACATATTAATCAAACTTACTTACGGCCCTTATTCAACTTCCATGTCAACATTTTAAACTGTTACTTAAAAGTAGTCTTTAGACCAGAAAAGAAACAGCATCCTAAAAAATTAATGTTTCATTTGGAAAGTAAACTATCCTTAAGTGATGGGTAAACAATTTAAAAGGCAAATCCTACTCCAGCATATGAAACAGCTTACTCAGGCAGTCTTTGGCTACTAAATTTCTCTTTACATATTTTCAGTAATAGCTAGGTGGAAAATGAGAATCAGTCAATCTAATTATTTATTGTGTTAGAACTCAAAGATCATTCTATAAGTATCCTTCATTTCTTTTTTTTCATATATTTTTATTGTAATTAATAGAAGGGTTACATGATATTTGCCTGATAGATGGTGCATTAATTCCCATACATTGATACCCTTTCATATGTCTTGGTATCCATTACCCTCCCCCTCACCCCCACCTCTCATCTTGTTTTCCCCCGTTCCCTAATCAATTTCAAATAACCAAATACAAATATATCCGATATATCAGGTAACAAAGTGAGATACTGTAACAATATGAGATAACCAAGGGACAGCAAAGGAGATGAGAGATAACATAGTACCATAAGAACAGCAATCATTCATTATATGGCTTATGTTTCTATATCCTAGAGATCCTTTCATTTAGCGTCCTACTATATGGCCTTTTGTATCAAGGTTTTGCTCTATTCCAAATCTCTGCTAGTAGAGCCCAAGGTTTCTACTGCTTATGATAAATAAGGGAAACCATTGAGCCTAAGTTCCTTTGAGTCTGGCTTACTTCACTTAATATGATCTTTTCTAAGTCTTTCCATTTCCTAACCAATGGGGCAATGTCATTCTTTCTGACAGCAGCATAGAATTCCATTGTGTGCACCTGCTATCTGGCAAATATCATGTAATCCTTTTACTAATTACAATACAAAAAATTTTAAAAAAAAGTTTAAAAAAATGGCCTATAGACACATGAAGAAATGCTCAGCATCTCTGGTCATAAAAGAAATGCAAATCAAAACAACTCTAAGATTCCACCTCACTCCAGTTAGAATGGCCAGGATCAGGAAAACGAATAACAACAGATGCTGGAGGGGATGTGGCCAGGAGGGATCACTACTACACTGTTGGTGGGAGTGCAAATTCGTTCAACCACTATGGAAAGCAGTGTGGCAGTGCCTCAAAAGGCTAAACATAGAACTCCCCTATGACCCAGCCATTCCACTACTTGGCATTTATCCAACCAACCAGAAACAAGGACATACTAAACCCACTAGCACAACAATGTTCATTGCAGAACTATTCACCATAGCATAGATATGGAACCAACCTAGATGTCCCTCAGTGGATGAGTGGATCAACAAGTTGTGGTATTTGTACACAATGGAATTCTATGCTGCTGTCAGAAAAACAACATTGCCCCATTTGTTAGGAAATGGAAAGACTTAGAAAACATCATAGTAAGTTAAGTAAGCCAGACTCAAAGGAACTTAGGCTCAATGGTTTCCCTCATTCGTCATAATCAGTGGAAACCTTGGGCTCTACCAGCAAAGACCTGCAATAGAGCAAAATCTTGATACATAAGGCCATATAGTATGAAGCTAAATGAAATGAACTCCAGGATATTGAAACAAAAGCCATGTAACGAATGATTGTTGTCCTTAATGTACTATGTTGTCTCTCATCTCCTTTGCTGTCCCTTGGTTATCTCATATTGTTATAGTATCTCACTTTGTTATCTGATATATTGAATTTATTTCTACTTGGTTATTTGAAATTTGATAGGGAAGGGGGGAAAACCAAGACGGGTGGGGGGACGGGGGGGAGGATAATGAGTACCAAGACATGTGAAAGGGTATCAATGTATGTGAATTAATGCACCTTCTATCTGGCAAATATCATGTAACCCTTTTACTAATTATAATAAAAAATTTAAAAAAATAAAGAATGAATTCTTGTTCTACCTACATCATGACTCTCTTGGCATCTTCAAAAGCAAATGCCCTAACAAACTGGTCAGAAGCACATGAGCCAAAGAGCAAGGAGGGAAAAATATCACCTTTACAGCAGATCCAATGTTTTTAAGCAGCCTTTGTACCAAGTGTTGTTGTGAAGGAACCCTCGCTCTCTGAAACAGCTAATGAAAATTTAAAACGGTATAACCACGTCAGAAAACGTGTTTGCTGTTTCTCCAAACCTTAAACACCCACCTACTGTATGATTAAGGTATTCATGCCTCGCAATGCATTCCAGAAAGAAAGAAAAAAAAACAGCATATACTGCTACAAAGACTTGTGCACACATGTTCACAGCAGCTTTATGTGTGGGGAAACATAAAAATAAAACAGTAATAGCCAACGGAAGCTCCACATTTGTGCACCAGTCTTGAGCACGGACACTCAGGCTGCCGGCCCAAGTGCAAGGGCCAGGAAGGCACCGAGCGGCTGAGCTGTGGTTATAACTCTTCCTTATCTGACAGCTAATGAAATGTAAACAAAAGCCGTCTCACCGTGACTCCCGCAAGACACAGACTCAACAATCTTCACGGCAAAAACCAAAAAATGAAAAATCCCACTGGAAGGCTTCACGCATCGCACGCTTCAGGCCTGGGAAATGCGCCCAGGGGCAACTTCGCGCATGCGCAGATCCTCCCGCCTGAGAGACACGCGCAAGGCGCAACTTCGCGCAGGTGCAGATCCTCCAGCCTGAGCTGCACAAGGCACAACTTCGCGCATGCACAGATCCTCCCAAAACCTACCAGCCCAGTCAAGGCCCCTCGTTCCTCTCAGACCATGAGGCCCCAGCCCCATGCAGGCCCCGTGCAGCCCCCGTGTCGCCCCAACTGGGGTCTCTACTCCCTGGTTCATTCACCTGCAAGCCCCGGCACAGATACCTGAAAGACCTGGTCTCTTTCTTCCTCAGGGTCAGGGGTGTTAGGGGTGGGGAAGAGGACGCCCTTGTCCTTCCTGGGGTTCTTTCTACTTTGAGCGGCTAAACGCGGCCCCTGGTCACTTACCGGGCTCCTCAGCTCTGGGAGACACGTTTGAGGCAATGGCGGGTGTTGAGCTTCGCGTGTTTGTGGGGAGAAGGGCATCAGGGCCACCTGCTCGCGGCTGCCATCGTGGGCCATGAGCTGGGAGCGTGGCCTTGGCAAACACGCATGCTCACTGAGCACCGAGGGTCGTGGCCCAGCGAAGAGCACCCATGCTCAGTGAGCACGAGGGCCAAGGCCCAGTGAAGAGCACGCATGCGGAGAGGGAAGGAAGATGGCCCCGAGACAATAGGGACGCTGCCTAGCTCTCTCTCACAAAAAGAGAGAACTAAGGAGTCCCACGAGCCAATTATCTTAAGAAATCCACAACAACAAACTCAAAAGGCAACGGAGAAGGACTCAAAGTGGAAAAGAAATCCAGATAAAGCTCACATCCAACTTTCTCAAAGAATTCGGAACGCGAGGACCCCTCCCCCACCTCCATCCGCCAGTTCCAAGCCACAGAAAGCGCCGGCGGGCTGGGGGGAAAAGCGGCAGCAGGCCAGGAAAAGAGGCTGCGGGCGGAGGGGGCCAGCCTGGGAGCCTGAATGCTGCAGAAACCAACATACAACCGGGCCAGCGAACGGCGGAAGCAGCAGAACCCAGACGCGGAACCAGAACAGCAAGCAGCGGAACCCAGACTCGGAACACAGGCGACAGCGGAGACCCGAGGGGAGTGAGAGACTCCCCACCACCGTGCAGCACCCGCAGAGGGATGCAGAGGCGTGAGTAATACAGCGCGTCCCCAAACACAAAGGGAAAGCAGAGCGGTGCCAAGCAATAGAACTTAACTCAGACCCCTCCACCCCGCCCACACAGGCCTAAAGGCAAAAAGAATACAAGGACGAATCCTAAAGTTGGCTGTGCCTCCACTACCAGATTTTTGTAGACTCCAACTTACAGGCCAGAAGTTGAGAATTAATGGCCCAGTAGATCAAATTAGTCCCATTCCATGTTGTTTAAGCAGCATAGTATTTCTACACATTTGAGCCATCATTTAACAAAACAGAAGACCTATATCAGGCACCAGTATCTCACACTTACAATCCTAGCTACTCAGGAAGCTGAGATCTGAGGATCACGGTTTGAGGTCAACTTGAGCAGGAAAGTCTGTAAGATTCTTAAACCTAATTAACCAATAGGAATTCAGAAGTACGGGTATGGCTTGAGTGGTACAGCACCAACCTTAACACCAACCCTTAAATTAATTAACATACATGTGGGTCTGTGTATATGTGCACACATATATATTATTGTATATATATATATACATCTATTATGTATGCTGTATACATGCACATGTGTGTGTGTTTGTGTCAGAAGACTTAAGTTTAAAATTTAAATTTCCTTAAAACAATGAAACAACTGACCATTCTAGGCTTACAGTCCTGCCTCATGATGATAAGCTGTAGCAGAGTAGAGGCTTCCCCTCCAGATAAACTACTCAGCTGATCACAGCCCCTGTTACTCCCACTAGTCCCCACTCTAGCCTGTTTTCCTGCCTTAATCCTGTTGAAATCTTGGCTCTTCCTAAGGTGGTTCTTCAATTACTCTGTGTCTGTGTCTGCACAGTAATTAAAGACTAAACTCAAGTTGGGCATGGTAGCACTTGCCTATAATCCCATCCTTAGGAAATGGAAACTGAAAGATCTTAAGTTTGAGGCCAGCCTGGAGTACATATGTAGTTATTTCCAAGCCAGCCTAAGCTACATAGCCAGATCTTGTCTCAAAAAGGAAAAAGGAAAAAAAAGTCAAAAATCAGAACAGAAAAGAACAAAACCGATTCGGCTCATTTTGGTGCTCAGAATGAGATTTCTACGTTTGGACCTTTTTCATTTTCTTCTCATATTTTATTATAATATTCCAAAGAAACTCTCAGAAGGCAATGATTATATCATATATTTTGCATTTCCCACAGCTCTCCATATAAAACGAAGTACAAAGTAGATAATTAATGATTGTTAAAAGAATGCATGAGTAAAGAATACATATATATATATATATATATATATATATAAAATAAAACAGGAATTACTTGAAACATGAAAGCAAGATTATAACAACTGCTTGTTGCTCATGTTTTTAAAAACATGAAATGTCAGTAGTAAAACTATTTGCTTTTAGAGGGGTGGGGGCGGGGGGAGGGAAATGGGGACCAAGACATGTGAAAGGGTATTAATGAATGGGAATTAATGCACCATCTATCTGGAAAATATCATGTAACCCTTCTATTAATTACAATAAAATATATGAAAAAATATTCATTTTTGAGCCAGGTTTGAGAGCTCATCTTTATAATTTTAGCTTCTTGGAAAGTGGAGATCAGGGGGTTGAGCAATTCAAGGCCATTCCAGTCAGAAGTACTCCCAACTCCATATCAGCCAGGGGCCCTGATGGCAAGCACCCGTCATCTCTGGCTGGGCGCACATGGCTTTTGCCTTCATCCTCAGTGACACATGGGAGCACAGCTAACAGGAATGTAGCCCAAACCTGTCCACCCCAGGCTAGTCCCAGCCTCAAAAATAACCAACATTGAAAGGGCTTGGAATAATATCTCAGTGGTAAAGCACCAGCCACCAAGCATGTGGCCCAGAGGTGAATTCAACACCTCCAAAATGAATGCACACACACCTTACACAAAACAATACTAGTAGCCTGCTTTTCAGTGCATTAGCTTGGGGAACGATTGTGCCTGAGGTTATTTTCTAATTGATCAGTAAAGCTTATCCTTATCACAGTTCTATCTAGTTGATTCTTTTTGAGCTTTCTTTCAGAACTGCAAATCAGTCATTTCAGGACCAGACTAGAGGTACAGCAAAGATTATCCTGAGGCATGTAATTTGTTTTAATTTCAGTGAATCCTCAAGAAAAATTTCTGAGACACCTTCAGTACATTTTGACAACCCCTATTATTCTCAATGCCACAAATCATCAGGAAAATTCTAATATTAATATAGTGTGGAGTTATGAAATATTTGCCCAGAGAATAGTTCATATTAAAATTAATATTTAAAATGGCTTGTTTTCTACCAAATGGATTTCATTAATATCCTACTAACATACAAACATACAGGCCTTTTTCCTGTCTTAATTGTTTAGTAACTAGCATTTCTTCTAATCAAGTTAATCTTAATCCCTTTAAAGCACAACTTACAGTAATTCCACAACAAGGCAGCTAACTAGTAGGCGAGTTTTAGAAAAGATGGAAATAATGGCTCTGTGAGGGTTTTTTAAATCATTTTTCATGTATTTTAAAGCCTGCAGGATTCCAAAATTTTTATGACCTTAAAATTATCTCACTTTTTAAACATATAATATTAAACTTGAAATTGTCTATGAAAGAAGAAAAATATGTAGGAGGCTGCAAAACATAATAGTATCCCAGAATCAGAGAAAATGTGGACTGTCTGAGCTTAACAGAAAGGCCATCGCAGTGCTAAGTCTTTTCCTCTTACCTACAGAGACCATGCAGTGAATTCTAAGAGTGCAATCTGATGAAAGAGGAAAAGGAAAGATGCTTAGAGAATATAAACTACTCAGAGCATCAGAGTTTCATGGGAAAAGGTACTGTGTTTTAAAATCATATTAATAACACATATGTTCTCTCTAGGTAACACAACATGCATAAAGCTTACTGAGTGTTGTACATCTAATAATCCATATGCATAACAATTGGCATTGTTCTTTACATGCCTCTACAAAGTGCCGCTCGGGTTCATCTTTCTCTGTAAGCTTTTTACTACCCCACACCGAGGAAAGCTGCAGGAAAAACTAATAAAATAGCATATAGGATAGTTGTGATGGACAGCAGTACCTTCCCACAGAACTGGATGTCTGGTCGACCTCGGTGAAATAGATATTGTTACTTCAGGCCAAGGTGTTAAGTAATTTTGCTCTGTGTGTTCTGAGTACTGGGGAATCAAGTCTCAGTCCCTGATGGCATTGTAAGTTAAGGTGTAACTGATAAATCCAACAGAATCCAGCCGAAAGAATAGGCATTGTTGATCACACATTGCCTGCCAAACAGCCAACAGGCTTGATCCGTGTTCTGTTATTTAGTCTGTTGAGTTTTGTGGATGAGTGGTTCAAGTGAAGTTTCCAGTGTTGTTTCTCAGTCTTGAGAAACGTGGATGGTACCATCAGTCTCTTCCTCACTCAGTAGTCAAGGGCACATCTTAGAGACACCATTCTGGTTTCTTTGGCAACAGAACAGCATCAAAACAGGGAAGCAACCAGCAGGACAGGAAGAGCTCTTTCAAGTTCACATCTAAAAACACCACTCCCAGTCATACATCTGGAAAACAGGCCAAGGAAGACACATTTGAAAGATACTCTGCCTCAATGGGAATTTTGAAAATTATGTAAAGGAATAGGACATTTCCCTTTTGTGGGAGGACAAATTAATACATCATACAAAATCCACTAGCATAACAATGTTCATTACAGCACTATTCACCATAGTAAAGATATGGAACCAACCTAGATGTCCCTCAGTCGATGAGTGGATCAACAAGTTGTGGTATTTGTACACAATGGAATTCTATGCTGCTGTCAGAAAGAATGACATCGCCTCATTTGTTAGGAAATGGAAAGACTTAGAAAAAATCCTATTAAGTGAAGTAAGCCAGACTCAAGGGAACTTAGGCTCAATGGTTTCCCTCATTCGTCATAATCAGTAGAAACCTTGGGCTCTACTAGCAGAGATCTGCAATAGAGCAAAATCTTGATACATAAGGCCATATAGTATGAAGCTAATTGAAAGGACCTCCAGGACATTGAAACAAAAGCCATATAACGAATGATTGTTGTCCTTAATGTACTATGTTGTCTCTCATCTCCTTTGCTGTCCCTTGGTTATCTCATATTGTTATAGTATCTCAATTTATTATCTGATATATTGAATTTCTTTGTATTTGGTTATTTGAAATTTGATAGGGAAGGGGGGAAAACCAAGACGGGTGGGGGGTGTGGGGGGGAGGGTAATGGGTACCAAGACATGTGAAAGGGTATCAATGTATGTGAATTAATGCACCTTCTATCTGGCAAATATCATGTAACCCTTTTACTAATTACAATAAAAAATAAATAAATAAATAAAAGAAAAAGCATGTGCACTGTTTTGCTTGCAGGCATAGAAATTACATTATTCACAAATATTTTCTACATAGTAGGTAGGGTAGCTACACTGGACATGAAAGGGCGGGGACAATTAATATGGATGAAACAGTCCTGTTTCATTAACTTTCTACCTTATTGTTCATTTATTTCTTCAAATTTTGGGTTTGTCTGAGAGATGAGAGATTCTCTTCTCTCTTTGATTATATCAGAATAAAAATAGATATTGGTCTGGAGGTTTGACTCAAATACTAGAGCACCAGATGTGCAAGCAAGCTCAGCAAATATGAAGCCATAAGTTCAAACCAAGTATTTTCTAAAATCATCATCATCATCAATAAAAATAATAAATAGCATAAGCTGGGGACAAGGCAGAAAAGTTCATGAAATGTTAATTTCTAATTAATCAGCAAAAAGAAAAAATTCAGAAGTGGAGATGTGCCTCAAGTGGTAGAGCATGAAATAGTTGAAATAGCCAAGTGAGAGCTCAGGGTCCTGAGTGGTGCTTCTCTTAATCAAATATGAATGCACACATACTGAAAATGTACATGGTATACACTGCCAAATACACAGCTCACTCCCTCCAGCAGCTCCTAAAACCTGTTATTAGGTTGCAGGTTTGAAGTTTAGCAACTCCACATCTCTTAGGCACCTTATTTCAACGAGGATTGAACAGAGGGACCAGGAAAAGACTTAATTAACTAGGGCAGTATTTCTCGAGATATTTGTTGTTGACATTGCAAAAGGGACAACATATTATATTTGATTTCCCATTTTCAAAGCAGAAGGAAAGGCAATCCACAACATAGGAAACATTTCACTTTCCTTCCTATTTTAATCAATCTTCAAAGAAAGACTGGGGTGGGAACACTTAAATCATAACTCTGCGGTTATTGAAAACCCCAAGAATGATGAACTTCATGCATATGATGTTGAAATAACACACAATGAATTGTAGGCACTCTGAACGGCAGTGAAATTTACAACTCCTTTCCTCTGTTCCAAAATAAAAAAAGAATTTCTATCTTCCCAGCAAGTGGTCTCCAAAATAAATGCTGTTCTCACACCCATGAGCAAAGAAATAACTTGGGGCAAGAAAGCACAGTGTGTTTTCATTTACAAATTATATACATCACATCACTTTACTAACATGCTGCCAAATATAAAAATTGAAATATAAACTGTATGAGATATAAAATGCAGTATTTTTCCCCACATTGCCTGACATACTGTTCCACATAACTCAAATACTGACTATGATGATGTCTCGTGCATAACTATAAATATCTACCTCCCTAAATATCCCTTCCACACAGCTCAAAACAAAAAACTTGAAGACAACTCTTGTTGCTGGCATGCCTCTTTTAGAGAGCCTAAAAGGACAGAAATAAGTTGAGACCATAAATGATGCTCTCAATTTGGGTAGGTACGATACTAACTGAGTGCTTTCCAGGTGTGAGGCATTGTAATGTCTTGTGTTTAATTTTCCCCAAAACTCCATGTGGTAGATCATCTTCCCAGTTAACAGCTAAAGAAACTGAGGACTAATGTACCTTAGAATTGGCTAGTTAGAAAACAGTAGCAAACTGTGTAAGAATCCTTTCTTGACTGAATTTATTCTGGGTCCATGGCCCGCCAGAGAGAAGCTTTGGATTCCCAAGGGGATCCTTAGCAACATGGGAAGGAGGGGGAAATTTGGGTTGTCTGGAGGCACAGGGAGATGTCAGGGTTCCTCTCATCTTTTGGTAGAAGCGAGGGATGCTAATATTCTGACGTGGACAGGACAGTCCAAGAACATACCCACAGTGCTGTGGAGGGAGAATCAAGAGGTATCAGAGATGAATGACGAACCAGATATGTTCATCACAGTGCAATTTGTAATAGCTGAGTAGTCCAAGACTCAATAAATTACAGTGTATCTATTTATCAGAGCTCTGTGGCTACTAGCATGACGTTTTTTCAAAAGAATAACCATATGAAAAAAATTCACACTTCCTATTTACATGTGCAAAAGCAATATTCGCCAAAACATTCATATTCACAAGTCCTAAAAGTAATCTGGTTAGCAGGGTTGTTGTGTTAGAAAAGTATTTATATGTTTATGTATGCACATGGGAAATACTTTGAAAGACATCAGCCAAAGTATTAATTACTATTTGTTGCTGAAGTATAGTAGAGAGTCCATATAAAATATTTTATGACAGAATCATTATAAATAGCCACACATACCACTGTAAGAAGGAAACACTCATAAGTAATATAATCTATTATCTCAAAGTCCTTATGAATTCCGTAAGCCAAAGATTTGATACCCATCTTTTCAGAATGTGTCACTGGCAGCATTTTATTTCATTTTATTTTCTGACATCAAGTTCTTTAATAATAGAAAAGAAAAGCACCAGGTGTTTCTCACCAGGTGCCTTTGCAATGGCAGCAGAGTTCACTGGTATATTTTTTTCAGAGCCAAAATAGCACCTACTATTCACATGCCCTATCTTTAAAGCCTTCATTGTTTCACTATGATTCAAAAGTGAAGTTACTCACTCCCGCCCACACAGCAAGAACAATACAATCACGACACTGAACTGAATAAATGCTTGAAACTTCATAAATACTAAGTATCTCATCTCAGAATGTCTTATGAGTAGAAATCATTATGATGCTGTCTGCCATATAATTTATCTTTATCTTTATCATCATCATCATCATCATCATCATCATCATCATCGTTTGGGTTTTTGTTCTGGTACTGGTGATGGAACTCCATCACCTGAGCCACACCACCAGTCCAACATTTTGCTGGTTAATTGGAAATGAAGAATTTTCTGTTTGGACTCGCTTCAAACTGATCCTCCAGGTCTCAGCATAGTGAGCAGGTAGCATTTCATATGTCAGCCACTGGTGTCTTGCTCAGAAGTCTTACTTTATTAGAACACAGTCTAACAAATTACCCTTTATTTTACTGACCAGTACCTCATTGTGACCTGGAAAAAAAATACAACTAACATGGCAGCAAACCTTCAAAAATACCATGAGATTTATATCGGCCAAAAAAACTGCTAAGAAAAAGTTTATTCCCCAATACAGATGAAAAATTTGACCTACAGTAGCAAGAAAAACAACAAAAAAGAAAGAGCTGGACAAACACAAAATGGAGAAAGAAGATAAGAATTGTGATTTCTTTCAAAATTGTAATCATTAAATAAAATAAAATTTGCTTATTTTCATCTTCAAGGAATCCAAATGGTTTACATTATATCTAGCATACAGACTATTACTAAATAATAACAGTTAACAATATCACAAAGTATAAAGGTTTTCAGAAACATAAAAGTGTTAGAAGGTATTTCAGATACTTCTTTGATTCGAATTAGAGAAGATATGTCTAATTATGACATGATATCAAAAGGAATGCTGTATAAACTAAGTAAGCAAAGATATTTGCCAGTAATATTAAAAGTAATTCCTGAATGTTTCTCAAGTATGTGAAATACTGAGAAAATCAATGCCTAGCATGACAGTGCCACTTGTCAAAACAGTCTGTTAATTATCTTTATCATGCTCTTGGCAAAATAGGATACTGTTGGATAAATAACATCTTCACATAATTTAAATCCATGCTATGTTTTATTAATTTAGATCCTCCGTTTACCCCAAGAGGGGGTGGAGATGATTGGCTACATCTTCTGTTGCAAATATACACAAAGCCTTATTTGCAATGGAACAAAAACACAAATTTAGAATTGGATTGACGAATGTCCAAAACCCAACTCTACTACTTCAGTGCCTCTCTTTGCACAAATTATATCATACTACTGACCTACCGTTAAAAATAAACAGTGCCAATAATCAGATCCCTCATAGGGTCCGGTAAGAAAAACAATGAGATGTTATTTGTGAAGTTCTGGCAACACAGTAGGGATTTGATTGCTGTGAATTTTTTTTTATCTCCTTCCCATTTTTACCTTTCTGTCCTTGCTTTCATACCTAGATCTTCACAAGGCAAGTTGATCTGGAGGGAAAACAGAAAGAAGGAAGAAATAAAGCGGGGGAGAAGGGAAGGAGGAATAGAGGGAAGGAATGGAGGGAGGGAGAGAAGAAGACAAAGAGGAATTCACCTTACCAGAGGCTTACACCTGTAATCCTAGCTACTCAGGAGATTGAGATCTGAAGATGGAGGTTGGAAGCTAGCATGGGACAGGAAAGTCTGTGAGACTCTTTAACCACCAAAATTCAGACGTGGAGCTGTGGCTCAAGGGGTAGAACTACAAGGAACAGAGCTAGGTCCCTAAGTTTAAATCCTAGTGCCAGCACCAAAACAAAGAAACTCACCTTAAATTCAAAGAATGTTCTAGGGAAAAGGAACTGTAAACAGCAACAGGCTCAAATCCCCTGATTATACAGATTGTGAAACAGACCACATCAGGATCATGCTATAGAAACATGCATGCGCAGGGACCATTTCCTCTTATCCTCCAGAAATGACTAAAACTAGAGGCCATTGGGAAAAAAAAAACCTTCAACTTCCAGGGCTCAAAGGGCTGATTGTTCCATGGCCACAAAGTTCCCTTTTACCCAGTTTATACAAGATGTGGTAGGTGGTAAACTAGAAGTTAAAAAATATAAGCAACATTTCTTTTCTGGACTGTCCTATGTCCTTGTGAGAATTGCTTGTTCATGCAATTCTCAGAGAACACCCCTTGGGCACAGCACAAGGGCTCCACCTTCAACCTCAGAATGAAGAGGAACTTTTCAAAAATGCTATCTGAATCTTTAAAAAGCAGATCAGAAATGCAGTCTCTTCTTACAAAACGTGAACCATATAACATTTCACTTTGCAAGCTTTCATCCCAAGAATTTTATTCTCCACTGGTGAAATCACACAGGTAAAATTTTAAAATAGGGTTTTAAAAAAACTATTGCATTTCCTTTTAAGTTCTTCATCATTCATGCTGCTGTGTCATTTTCTTTATAGTTGCAACAGAAGCTGATGAGCTCTTGCATTCTAATTCTCCTAGAGCTTCACTCCAGTGGACTTAGGGTTTTGCAACAAAGAAAAAGGTTAATCTTTGCTCAGTAGATCTATTCATAAATTATTCTTTATATTCCAATAAATACTTGGCAGTTTGGGGAAGAGAAACTTCAATCATGACAAAAGAAAATAAAATTCAGTGCTATTCAGAGCCATTACTTAGACTTTGAAGATTAGTTTTTACCAATCACATTGGTGAGTGATATAGTTTATATTAAAAACCACATAAAATATTCTCTTAATTCACAGAGTAAAACTCCCAAATATAGGTTAACTCCTAAAGAAGGTGATATCGTGACATCACAGAATGGAAGGCCATCTTTCTTCTATCATCTACTTATAGATGTTGGTATGTGCACCCTGTTTTTTCTTTCTGGCTCTACCACATTCTCAGATGTCTAAGTCTTGATAAAAAGTAGTCACAGATACTCAAAGGAAAGGGACTATCTAGCTAAGGAAAGCTAGAAAAAATTATATCCAGAGCTCTTACCTTTCCTTTATTCTGATTACAAACCTGAACTCAGAAATGTAAGTTTGGTGAGTCCCAAAAATGTTGGAAAGGGTTGATTGCCCCCATCGGAGCAAGGATTAAAAGCAAGTCCTATTTTCGTTGTAGTTTTTTATTCAGCACCCAAACTTTTCAATGTGTCTTGCTCATTTATAATCTCCTATATTTGAAATTTAAAGAGCAGTTGTTAAAAGCTTAGTTCCATGGTAGGTGTTCTTAAAATGTATTCTATCCTCTATAATGATGTGGTGGCTTAGTTATTCTATTATGGCGTGTTTATCATTGAGAAAACAGAGTGTAAAGAAATTAAATAAGCCCAGAGTTGAGTCAGTGGACCAGAAAACCTGAACTCTCAATCCCTCTGCTGTATACCACAACCCTCCCTATAATCCATATGCAAATGAGTACCCAATTCAATTCAACAAATGTTTCAGAGCAATTTATATTTAGCAAGACATTGTACTTTATGAGAATGAAGCATAGAAATATTAGAGGACTTGCCTGAAATCTCAGAACACTTTCGCAAATGTCCATACTAGAACTCAAGTACTAAACATTGGGCCTGAAGAGCAAGCAACAAGACAAGTTGAAAGAGAACAAGCTCTGGAAATGAGACACATTGGTCCTCAGAATCCAGGCCCATCACATCCAATGTATGACATAGGTCTAAAGTGAACCTTACTTATTTTACATCCCCACCAATTAACTAAATTAAATATTAGGTACTGCTCTGCAATTTTATAGAACTTTTTACTTTGTTTAACACATTCTAGTCTTCTTCGCTGCAAATGAAGTAGATACTCCTCTTAAAAACAATGTGAACACAGTAGTGGTTCTTGCCTGTAAAACAAGGTTTTGAAAGGTGAGACGGGAGGATCATGAATTCAAGGGTCACCCTGGAATACATTTTGAAATCCTCTCTAAAAACCACAAAGGAAAGAAAAAGAAAATATGGTTTCAGAAATATAAAAGCCACATATAGTTTTTCAGATAAAATAAAGGACTCTCAACTAAATTGGAATTTCAGAACCAAATTTTCAGTTCAAGGATGTCTTGAATATTGCATGTTTATCTAAAATTAAAATTTTACTGGGCAGTTCATATATGTTTGCTAAATATGGCAACCTAAAAATGGCTGTGCTTGAAATAACTAAGAATTTCTTGGAATATCATTCAAAACAGAACAAAAATTTCTTCCTCCTAGAAATTAAAATATCTTAAGATGTCAATAACAAAAAAAACCCATAAGGAAAAGAAAGGAAGGACTTTGAAACTAATTTCCCTTGGGATACATAGCCACTGTAATTAGCAGAAGCATTTGGAAATGACCCATATATTGCTTAGAAATTTTGATCAATAATACTTCTAATCTTTTGCCCATTCTCCTCAAGATTTAATTTTTGGAATCCTATTTATTCAAAAGATGTTAGACATTGTCATTTTATTGGTTTATTTTCACCTGTGAACTTTGACCCATAATGGAGACTTTTGTTTTGTATGGTCTGCTCTCCTCCCTTGGCCTACAAAGGAGACCCTTTGGACTGGACATGGAGATCAGAACAGATGCTCCAGTGCACAATATCCAGACTCGGAGCACAGATTTATTTCCTCCAAGTCAGTTTTGCTCAGTGAAGTTTCCCCAGACTCTCAACCACTGCCAAGGTTAATGTAGGCCCTGACTCTGCCTGCTGATTCATATTAATTAAGACAATCAATGATCTTGTTTCATACAGTGTCTGTTTTTAATATAACCTATTTGATGAGGCTGTATTAATTTAGGAGAAATATGCACTGGCATTCTGGCATGCACCTTTCCTAATTATCTCACAGCTCTCATTCCGCAGTGAAATTAGACTGTGGTTATCACGGTTAATGGAAGCCCATAGCTCTTAGCTAAGTGATCTCCTCCAGTGGAAAGTCATCGTTTCTTGCTCCTGGCTACATAAACATGATTGTGCTATCTAAGCAATCCCCTGTGGCTGTGGATGTGAATGTTTTAACAAAATATTCTGCTTTAGAGCTACAGGGTGGCACCTCATTTCTATAAGTAGGAGGATAACAAGATTGGAATGGGAGGACTGTGAAAGGAAAAGTTACCCAATAACAGAAGTGAGACAAGGAGAAGCAGTTTTCAAGGGTGTGCAGGAAATAGGAAGCCTGACCTGGTAGTTATGTGTTCAGGTTCAAAAGAAATCCTTTATATGTTCCCTTATGCTTCTCTTGAGTTCTACATCACCTATCTCGCACTGCCCATTTTTCTTTTAAGAACTCAGTAGAATCTTGGTCCAAATGAGGACTTACTCTTCTGTGTGCCTGTCCACTCTTTTCAATCATTCACTTACTAAGTGCCTACATCCCTCACTAGAAAGAAACCAGTCACTTCCTGCATGAAACATGAATCCATGAGGCAGGCAGCTCCACAAGTTAATTTAAGTCAATCATTACAAATTGTAAATACACTAAGAATTTTTAATGGATTGATTTGATACAAAATGATCTGGCAAAACAATTTTTGAAAGAGGGACAACATCTGGGCTGAAACTGTTGTGATTACAAACATTCAGTTATCGGGAGAACCCAGAAAAGAAAATGAGCCCGTGAAGGAATAGTACTCATGAAATCCTGAAGCAGGACCCTTTCTTATTCTAGAAACCAAGCCAAGGCTAGAGTATGAGGAGTCATGCAGAGAATACAAGAGAGACTGATTATAAGCTTCCACCAAAGGGGCCTTTTGCCTTCCCATGTTCCTTCTACCAGTGGACCCTGAAAAGGGGTTGACAGCACATCATTCCCCTGGCCTACTGGGCAAATATGTAACTTAAAAGGAAGTAATGACACAGTGCTCATCTTGTATTACTGACTATGCCAGTGAGGATGCCTGGATCAAATAGAAATGTTAGAAAGTTGAGCCAACTGTAGTTGCATTTATTTAAATGGACTATGAATTCCAGTTTTATCTGTGAAAACAGGAAGCCAGTCCATTTCTGAAAGACTTGTTATTTACAGTAGGCAGTGTTTGGTAAGCTATTTTCACCAACAAGACACTGCTTATATATTTCCACTTCTTTAAGGCTTACATTCAGAGTAGATTTATTTGTTTTCATTCTAAAGATAAAAGACTCAGGAACAGATATAGCAATGAACTAAAATTGGGAGTATTAGTGTTTGAACCCAAGGCAATCAAGTCCAGAATACATATCCTTAATCATGATTACTAGCAGCCAAAATTCATCTTGGGAAGCTAATCAAACCATTAAGGTGCATCAGTATTTAATGCACTGAGATGGCAGCAAGATATTTGACATGTCAAAGAGTATACTTGCCCTGAATGTGCATTAGGTAGAAGATATGAAATACATCTTTAATGAATTTCCATATCTCTGCTTTCTTAGTTATAAGAAAAGATTATCTAGTCACACTTCAAATGGTTCCACTGTTGCTATAGAAACTGCTTTCCTTTAAGTTTTTGAGGTGACTGTCAGCTTGTAAAACACTCAGTGCTAGCAGCAACACAGCACTAATGGATGCCTTTAGGAAATTCTAATTTCCCCCAATGTTCTCCATCCTCTAACTTTTTTTCCCCAAATCAACTTACATACGGAACCTAATGAGAATCAGTGTACTTGCTAGGCAAACATAGTTGTAAATCAAACTGTGGGTCTCAGGCCAGGGCATAACCCTGGGAAGACCTCCCAAGATCCTTCTGTAAATGACTTATTTCCCCTGAAGTTTCTGGGTCTCTGACAAAGGCAATGAAGGAGAAAGAAATAGGAGAAAGAAGAGGAGAAGGAGGAAGGGAGGGAGGAAGAAGAAAAGGAAAAGGAGAGGCTTCAGCGTGGAGGAGAAGGAGGAGGAGGAGGAAGAGGAAATGAAGAAAAAGAAGAAGAAGAAATTTACCCACCTTTATTCAGCAGTGTTAAGAGCCTATTCGCTACCTTCTCTTTCTTCTGTCTTCAATCCTCCACTTCCAGCACACAGGGGGACTTTTTACCTCTCTCCTCACATTTCTATTCCAGATCCAGAACACTATTTCTTCCGCCCATTTTTGCTTTTCCTGCCACCTCATTTTTAATATAAGCATTGATGATTTTAATTCCTAGTGTATCCTACACATGCCCAATCTCTTACTTTTCTATTCTTATTATTGTTTCTGATTTTTATTTACCATACTTAAATGTATAGTTTGTCTTTGAAGTATTGTTATTGTAACCATGGTCTTCTCTCTTCTGCGTGGTAGTGAGGAAATGGAGATTTGTGTGTGGCATATAAACAACGGGCTTGATTTTGTAAGGGTAGTATTTTGTGTTCTCATATAAGATCTGAGATTAGAGAAGACATAGAAAGGGAAAGGGGAGTTAAGAAAGAGGTTGATACATAAAGTGGCAACTCCTTTTTTGTACACCTACTTAAAGATAGCTTTTAAAAAAAACACAAAAATTAACTAGATCTAAAATACTTGGGCATAAGAAATTATACAGGTCTCTAGGCATTCACATATAGTGAAACCAAAGGAGGAGACAGGAGAAGAACAGAAAGGCACACTGCCTATGTGCATCTGATCATCCAAAATACTATATATCCACATGAACTCCAGGAAATGAAAGTGAGGGGTTTTTTTTCTTTTTAGTTTCTCTTGTCTTTCCATTTTGTTCTGTCTGTTTATCTGTCTGTGGGAGTTTAAAGGGAGGCACAGAAATGGAGAGACAAAGGATAAACAAATGCAGCAGTGGGGCTCACTGGACACTATGCTGAAAATTGTTGAATACAAGTTGTGTACAACTTGTGAGTGGGGGAATGGGAGGGAAAGCCTGAGAGAGAGCAAGGGAAGAGGTGACATTACCCAAAAAAGAAGTGTACTTTTTACCGAACTGTAGCCCGTCTGTACATCCCCTTCACTATAATTTTTAAAATTACAATTACTTTTAAAAGGGAGTTGACATGATATGAACATTCAGAATGTCACAGCAGAACCCATTGCTTTGTACATTAATGTGTATCAATAAGAAAATGCCAAAAGGGTAAGCTCATGATAACTAAATGAAACTATTCTTTCTGGAGAAAGAAGCTAATAGGAGAAAAGTGAACTTAAACATTATATGCAGGAGGAAATAAAAAGGTATTTTCAAACTTATGGTAAGAAATAATACTTTGAAACTTTTTTTCACTGCTAACAGAATTCTGAAAGGCCATGGGGAAATTAAAACATCATCCACATTTTCCTGGGGGGGGAATCTTTTATCCAGACAGAATACTGCAAATGCAAAAATTTTAATTGCATTGTCATCATATCTAACCGAGGAAGGTGTTCCTTTCTAAATTTTTTTGTCTAAAGCATCCTCTCAGAACATTTTTGAGGAGAAAAAACTGCATATTTGTTTATTTGAAATTGGATAGGAAAGGGGGGAAAACAAGATGAGAGTGGGGGTGGAGGAGGGAAATGGGGACCAAGACATGAGAAAGGGTATCAATGTATGTGAAGTAATGCACCTCCCATCTGGCAAATGTAATGTAACCCTTCTATTAATTACATTAAAAATTATATGCAAAAAAAGATGTCTAGGAGAAATCCTTTGACAACCTGAGTTAATATAATGGAATGCTATTGGAAAGTGAATATATAGATGTAGTTATACATATATATATATATATATACACACACACAGCTGTGACATTGCCATTCATAAGCAAATGATAATTTAGCTTTGTCTTCAAGTGAGATTGAATATAAACTGACTTTCAAGTTCAAAAAGCCATCGTTAATCTTCATACATAAGGACATATAATGTGAAGCCAATTGAAAGGACCTCCAGGATAGTGAAACAAAAGCCATATAATGAATGATTGTTGTCCTTAATGTACTATGTTGTCTCTCATCTCCTTTGCTGTCCCTTGGTTATCTCACATTGGTATAGTATCTCACTTTGTTATCTGATATATTGAATTTATTTGTATTTGGATATTTGAAATTTAATAGGGAAGGGGGGAAAACCAAGACGGGTGGGGGGTGTGGGGGGGGAGGGAAATGGGTACCAAGACATGTGAAAGGGTATCAATGTATGTGAATTAATGCACCTTCTATCTGGCAAATATCGTGTAACCCTTTTACTAATTACAATAAAAAAAAAGGTAAAAAAAAAAACACAGACCTAGCTCCCTTCGTTACCTGTCCCTTGGTTATCTCACATTGGTATAGTATCTCACTTTGTTATCTGATATATTGAATTTATTTGTATTTGGATATTTGAAATTTGATAGGGAAGGGGGGAAAACCAAGACGGGTGGGGGGTGTGGGGGGGAGGGAAATGGGTACCAAGACATGTGAAAGGGTATCAATGTATGTGAATTAATGCAACTTCTATCTGGCAAATATCATGTAACCCTTTTACCAATTACAATAAAAAATAAAATAAAAAAAAACAAGGTGGTAAGTTTGCAGTAAGGAGGGAAAGAAGGAAGTTGAAGTGTACAGTAGATACAAGAAAGGCTACCACAACCACTTAGGTAAGAGTTCTGACCAGCCATTTCAACTGTCTCCAACTTACTACTCTAGAAGGATCTTCTTCTCGCTAGGGTACGGTGATCAGCGTTTGGAGTTCTTTACTTTCCCCTTCTCTGACCTGTGGCCTTAGGAATTGAATCCATTTCAAGTAGTGCCTATGTACTGATGTGATCCCCAGTGTTCATCTTGAGTACTGCCTGTGCTCTTTTGATATGGACATGTGGGCCATCTAATGCACCACTGCTAATACAGGACCCTTGAACATGTGCCCCACGTCAGCCATCCCAGCCAGTCAGAATCAATGGCAGCACCACCTACTTACTTCTGTTTTCCCCAACAACATTCTAGTCAAAACAACTCTTCCCTGTCACTCCCAAAGGTCTTCCACAGGCACGTTTGTTCCCTAGCATTCATTCCCCACACTGCCAGACACAGGCATTTCCTTTTCTTTTGAAGAACAGCAACTTGCCACATCACAATTCTGAGGAAACATTTACTATGGTTTACCTCTGCTCCTAGAACCAACTCTTACTGTAGTCAAAAGTCCCTGCATCATCTGTTCCCTCCCAATGACCACTTTTCCTCCTCCTCCTCCTCTATTCAAAATATACCAGTGCCTTGAGCATGGGAAGTCCCATTGGAATGGAGCCCATGAAGTCATTCTCTTTTCACTCTTAGGGAAAGGATTTTAAATAAAATTCAAAGTTTCTCTTGGATGCTATATCATAATCTCTGGTTTGGTTCTTTGTACACTGTCCCTCTTTCTGTCCTTGGAGTCAGTCCTTCAAAAACCCTTGTCATTGCAAATTCCTCTCCTTATCTGGAAATTATGTTCCCATCTCCACACAGGATCCACTGCTTTTCCCTATACAGGACTGACAGTGATCCACAATTAAATATTCCAGGATGCGTTCTGATTTGATTACTCATTCTAGTAAAAGGCCACATGGGGCTTCAACAAAACACTGCACAGTGGGAGAAGGGTTTGGCAATTCAAATCAAGATGATCCTGAAGACTTTGCATATATTTGTTTCCTCCATTAGTCTGCTCTCTGAACATACAATATTTACTGCCTCCATTGGTCTGCTCTCTATACATATATTTACTGCCCCTGTAGTATATCAGGCATCATATACATTTTGAAGGGTGACTATCAGCAAATGTAGGTGAAAAGTACACCTTACTCCTGCAACCACTCATGATACTCATATGTCCAAATACACTTCAAATGAAAACCAGTATCTGCTCTAATGCAAATTGATCTGCAAACCTTCCTTGGTTCATAGTACACATAACATATTACATTTTAATGTAGATCTGTTTCATTATCTCTGTACATGCTCTTTTCCACATTAAATTAGGTCTTATCCTTCTGTATCACAAGAGTAGACTATAGCACAGTATCAGCAACACAAATATTTGCCTCACATTACCAACTCAAAAGACACAAAATGACTGGGAAAAAAAACCTTCAAAATATCTCTGTTTTTTTCCATTTACCTTCATCCAAATTCCCCTCCATCCCCCCATTTCCTCATGACCGCTTTCAATTGTTAAAAGGAGCACATCATGGAGAGAGGAGGATGGATTTTTCTTCTACTCTATAAATACATACTTCGTATACATATGTATACAAATATACATATTGCATAAGCAAATTTAATGTATCTTAAAATATAATTTATAAGAGGACAACACTTTTCCAAATGCAACTCAGCAATATGAATTTTTAAAATAGGGTTGTTTCACAGTCATTGGGTGACTGAAAGGTGACTTTCACCCGCAACTACATTAGTTAGTCAGCAATTCAATTTTGTCAGATCTGTAAGAGGGGGTAATAGCTGCAAATTGTCCTGACAGATGCTACCAGCTGCTTCTGTAAAGCAACAGTTATACAACTTGCTCTCTCTCAGTTTGAAGCAGAAAGAAAAAAATTTTCTTTAACAGTTATTTTCCATTTTCAAGTTTGGAATTAAAAGTCTGAAACTGCCTCTGTGCACAGTACACAAAAGCCAGTTCACAAAAGCTACTCTGATACATAATTTTAACTGCTGACTCATTTTTTCACAATTTGACCACATTTTAATGTTTCCATGAAATTTTACACTACATCTGAAATAATACCGCATTTTTTTCAAGAACTGTTCAGATCCTTCACTTCATGAAGCCTAAAAACCATGGTGAGTGGTGTGTTCAGTGTATAATGCAGGGAGTACTTGCCACAGGTCCAAGCAGGAGAAACTGAAGTTCCAGGAAATCAGAATGTGACTACTACAAAATAAGTGTCTTGATTCCTGTTCCTTCATTCAACAACAGTAACATTCCACTCCACATGAGAAAACCATTCATATCAGGAAATCATTCTACCTTTAATTCATGCTATTTATTCAAACTCAACAACACCACCTGTGATTTTCATGGTCTCCAGAGTGTCATGCATATGCTCTGTTCTTATAACTCAGTCTTACTCCCAAGGCATGGCGCACTGACTATCTTCTCCTGGGAGGACTTCCTCGAAATTCTTCAGCAGCCCATTCTCCAGCTCAGAATCATTTTTAATATATTTTTATTGTACTTAATAGAAGGGTTACATTATATTCACCAGATAGAAGATGCTTTACTTCATAAACATTGATACCCTTTCTCATGTCTTGGTCCCCATTTCCCTCCCCCGACCCTCATCTTGTTTTCCCCCCTTCCCTATCCAATTTCAAATAACCAAATAAACATATATACAATATATCAGATAACAAGGTAAAATACTGTAACAATTCGAGGTAACCAAGGGACAGCAAAAGAGATGAGAGATAACATAGTACATTAAGGACAACAATCACTCATTATATGGCTGTTGTTTCTATATCCTGGAGGACCTTTCATTTAGCATCATACTATATGGCCTTATGTATCTAGGTTTTGTTCTATTGGAAATCTCTGCTAGGAGAGCCTAAGGTTTCTACTGATTATGACAAATGAGGGAAACCATTGAGCCTATGTTCCTTTGAGTCTGGCTTACTTCACTTAAAATGATTTTATTCTAAGTCTTTCCATCTCCTTACAAATGGGGCGATGTCGTTCTTTCTGACAGCAGCATAGAATTCCATTGTGTATAAATACCACATCTTGTTGATCCACTCATTAACTGCGGGGCATCTGGGTTGGTTCCATATCTTTGCTATGGTAAATAGTGCTGCAATGAACGTCATTGTGATAGTGGATGTGGTATGTCCTTGTTTCTGGACAACAGGGTAAATGCCAACTAGTGGAATTGCTGGGTCATAGGGGAGCTCTAGGTTAAGTCTTTTGAGGAACCACCTGTCAGGAAGGCTCTTTTCCTTTGTTTTGCAGAAACTGTTCTGTATTCAAACAGAACCCTACCTGTATTAATCACTTCTGGAAAGGATTGTACTGCACCACCTAGCAAAAACCCTGAGAAACTTCAGCTTCCTGAACAACTAGCTGCAAAAAACTATGAAACGTAAGTAATACATTCCTTCAGCATTTGAAATGCTCATCAACTCCAGCCTTCACTCACTCTATTCATGAACAATATTCTTATGCCATCTGGTCCCTTACCTCTTGGAAAGTTAATAACCTTTGCTTCCTCTCTTACCACTTGGACACTTGGTGATTTCTTTCCCATATCTTACATGCTAGCTTAAGCTCCCAGACTTAACAACAAAGAGGTTTTATTATAACAGTTCTAAACACGCATATATTTTGACCATATTTATTCTTTTTTTAATCTCTGCTCCTCTTGTTCATTTCTGGTTGCGTATCAAGCTCATGATTAAAAATGAAATTAATGTCCCCTAAGATATATTCCTCTTTGTTATGGCTGGTATCTAAAATGTTGCCCCAAAGCTATACGCTAAAGATTCGATTGCCTGCTGAAATGCTTTTTACAAAGTGGTGGGATCATGAAAACTTTGTTCTCACCAAAGGATCAACCTACTCATGTGTCCATAATTTGATGAGCTATTGGGAAGGGATAAAAACTTTCCAATTTGAGCTGGGACTTAAGGTTGTTAAATGCATCCCTGAAATGTGTCCTTGTAAATGATGTTTGTTCTGCTCTCTTCTCTCTCCTATTTCTCTTCTATCTCTGCTCTCCAGTCTTCAATTCTCTTTCTCCTTCTTCCACTTCTCTCCTTTTTCTCTTCTCTCTCTCTCTCCTGCCTACTTAACGTGAATAAATGGCTTCCTCCTCCACATATTCCTGCTACCATGATGTTCTGCTTCTCCCCAAAGCAGACTGAAACTATATCCCAAAACAAATGTTGCCACCGTTAAGCTGATTTTCTTAGGTATTTTGCCATGGAGCTAGAAGGCTAGCACATTCATTTACTAGCTATTTTTTCATATATTTTTATTGTGATTAATAGAAGGGTTACATTATATTCACCAGATAGAAGATGCAATACTTCACAAACATTGATATCCTTTCTCATGTCTTGGTCCCCATTTCCCTCTCCCCACCCCTGCCCCTCATCTTGTTTTCCCTGCTTCCTTATCTATCCGATTTCAAATAACTAAATAAGCATATATACACTATATCCGATAACAAGGTGAAATACTGTAACAATATAAGATAGCAGAGGGACAGCAAAAGAGATGAGAGATAACATAGTACATTAAAGACAACAATCACTCATTATATGGCTTGTGTTTCTATATCCTGGAGGTCCTTTCATGTAGTGTCATACTATGTGACCTTGTGTATCTAGGTTTTGCTCTATTGGAAATCTCTGCTAGGAGAGCCCAAGGTATCTACTGATTATGACAAATGAGGGAAACCATTGAGCCTATGTTCCTTTGAGTCTGGCTTACTTCACTTAATATGATTTTTATAAGTCTTTCCATATCCTTACAGATGGGGCAATGTCAGTCTTTCTGACAGCAGCCTAGAATTCCATTGTGTATAAATTCCACATCTTGTGGATCCACTCATCAACTGAGGGGCATCTGGGTTGCTTCCATATCTTTGCTATAGTAAATAGTGCTATCTAGATATTTTCTTTACCACTGTTTGCAATACTTCATTGATATTATCTCAGAGGCACACTCTGACTCAACTTTCAGATCTTAATGATTCTTTTATTTCTTTACACAAATAAAATTTTCCATTGTCATTCAACTCTTCTACTCAGTAATCTTCAGTAGCTCTCTATTTCATCCAATAATAGGCCAAAATTTCTCCTGAACCAGGAAACAGAAACTTAAGTCTCTGAGCTAGCTAATTAAACTTCTAAATTTCAAAATCACCATCTATGCATATGTGTGGACATTTATATAGTAATATTCAAATGGTAAAAGATTCTTTATAATCTTTTCTATTCACCTAATGAATTATTCCCATCATCATATACTCTTCTACTCCTTGGTTATGATTCCCACTGTGATATCATTAACAATTCGTTATGGATCCCATTTCTTCTAAGTTTCTCTTCTTTCTACTTAGGATGGTTTTCTCACACCAGTAACCTTATGTTTGACCTAATTTTGATACGATTTTCTGACCCTGTTCGAGAGCTCAGACATCAAAAAGATATTCACCATCTTTCTAGAAACTGGCTTTGGTTTAACCCTAAAATGAGTAAATAGGTGTTCTTCATGAACTGCACTCAAAGCTTACTTGCTACTTAAAGCAAGACCTCAAAAAACATCACAACTCATAAAATCAATAATATCACAGAGTTCTTTTGTAAAGAACTTCAAGCATTTACATATATGCAATGAAACTGATGTGCAGTCAAAATGACAGAAACAGATGGTTCTGCCATCACTTTATATGACACTTGTTTCTCCAGGCAGGTGAACAGAAGGAACCAGTGGTAGAAGGTGAAAAGGGTCTTGCAATTTAGAACCCACTGAAGTATAAAATGCCACCAAACTTGTCTCAAATTAAAACACATTTTAGTTTCTTCATTTGAAATCCTATACTGGGTAAGATTAAAAATCTCATAACTACCCAGATTTAAACTCTGAGCTTCTGATCATCCGAGGCCTGAAAATACTGGTTTGTGATGAACAGGTCTTAGGGAAACAGAAGGGGCATTTCAAATTCAAGATAAAACTATATCCATTGAGAATCTATATAACTGTCCAAACAAGAGTTTTCAAGATAAAATATCCAATTTATTTTAAAGTAAGATGTTTTAAATGTTCATATTCACCAAGTTTCACCAACTTACATATTCCTTTATTTAACAGTGATTTATTGATTAGAAATAATACAGTATAATGAACAGAGCACAATATCTGGTATTGTATACCTTGGGTTTCCTTTCCTACCTCCCCTACTTGTTGATTCTGTAGAACTATAGTCCTGGAATAGAAGCCTGGCTTTATAAGATTCACTTTTCTCTACTGTCATGAAGCAGAATGTAGCATGTAAGTCCAGACAGTATTTGGCATTTTCTGAACAACTAAGTATAAACTCACCTCCTTCACTCACGTTCCTTCTCCTGCCATGCCCTATTATGCACATGTTGAGCACAGTTCAACTCCAAAGTTCAGAGTGTGAAAAAGTTCAAACTTTATACTTAATGCTATGAATATTATCTCTCAGCCCAGAAAGCAGAATCACAATTCTGCCATTCTTTGGTGTCACTACTTTTCATCATTCACACTGCAGCTTAAATTTTGCACCCAAGAAAAGTCAAAACTTCCTGCCTACTAGCACATGGTGAATATTCATCCTTAGCGTCCATTCTTTCTTTCACAGTGTGTATCAATACTCCACTACCTAAATATAAGTCTGTGTGTGTCTGTGTGTGTGTGTGTGTGTGTGTGTGTGTGTGTGTGTGTGTGTGTGTGTCTAAGAGGCCTGGAAACACATTTTTCTTGGTATATCTATCTGGCAATTCTCCTTGGAGCTTCCTCACTCATTTCTGTGTCCATCTTTATATGGTTCTCTTCCCTCAGGATTCCTATGTCCAACTGTCCTTCTCCCTTCTCTAAAAAGATATCCAGTCCTTAGATTGATGGCTCACAGTCATTGGTAATCATCTCATGCTAACTGCATCTGCTATGACTGTTTCCAATAAGGTTTCAGTCACAAGTACAGGATTAACACTGGAAAGCACCAAGGAAAGCTTAGCACCCTTTTGGAGTAACCAAGGAAAAATATAAGCCAAAATGAATCTAACCATGATAGCTTTCTTTTGTCTTCTACTTTCAATATTACCCACGTGATTAGTAATAACATAACTCACTAATTTGTAATTTTCTTCTATCTATAGTTGGTTCCAGTTGGAAATGGAAGTGATGGGTTGCGCTCTGGCTTAGTGAATTAACCCTATTTTTGATCAACTTTCCATAAAATCTAACTAAAAGTGCCTATATTATAGCAAATTTGATAATTAAATGATATTTTAAGAGCCTGGAGAAACTGGTAACACTAAACAGTTATCTACTGGATGGGACCCAAAAAGTGATTAATGTTACCTACCCATCATGCCCAAGTCCTGGAGTGCTAAAGCACTCCAGTTCTTGTATTGGGGTCAGACTTGATCAACGTCCAAAATAAATTAAAAATATAGAAAACATTTTTAACAATATTGTCCATTCAGCCCTTAAGAACAATTGAAGTTCGCACTGCTAATTCTGATGAAATAACAAAAAAGACCATAATGAAAATATACGCGCAGTCTAAAAGATTTGCAATAGAGCAAAATCTTGATACATAAGGACATATAATGTGAAGCTTATTGAAAGGACCTCCAGGATGGTGAAACAAAAGCCATATAATGAATGATTGTTGTCCTTAATGTACTATGTTGTCTCTCATCTCCTTTGCTGTCCCTTGGTTATCTCATATTGGTATAGTATCTCACTTTGTTATCTGATATATTGAATTTATTTGTATTTGGATATTTGAAATTTGATAGGGAAGGGGGGAAAACCAAGACAGGTGGGGGGTGTGGGGGGGGAGGGAAACGGGTACCAAGACATGTGAAAGACATTTGTTTCAGAGTTCATTTGTTGGACTTATGCTAGGAAAAATCAACTAATGGCGATGCAGACAATAAAATATGAGGATTTACCTATCAAACAGCTTGAAAAACATTAAGAAACATTTTAGTAAAGTGCTTATACTTATTTTTAATCAGTCAGAATTTCATTTCAATATCAAGGCACCCTTCACAAACTTATGAAATCCCTGATGACTAAAGTACAACAAGATTCTGCAGGAAAAGGTAACACACCTAAGAGACTGTGATGAAGGGGTGGATGAGCCATGGCGTAGAAATCTAAGAGCAGAACAGCATAGATAGTCTATCAACTCCAGCTGGAGAGTGTTGTTTGCTTCTGTTTTCAGGGACAGAGTTCATGAATCATCCCATCAGTTTTTAAAACTTCAATCAGAGAAGTCAACTATTTGATGTGCAATCTTTATTTTCTTCTTTTTTCCCACCCAAACCATAATATAGTGCAGAAAGAATATGTGTGTGAGGGATGCAAATAATAATCGCTACACCAAGTCGTCTTGGTGTTGACAGAAAAAAAAAGAAGAATTCCAGCAGCAATGTGTGAATCACGGGGAAACCATTACTGATGTGGCCAGTTCAGGTCACTGTGTTTTCAGATTGGCGGCCCCACAGAGCCTCCACAGTTCAAGTCCCATCTGACACGCACACATGCACTCTGGATCACTCAAAATAAAAACTGCTCTCCCTACACTTGTCTGTCTCCATGAGGTCAGCATTAAATAACTATTATGTCTGGCATAAAGAGCAATGGCTGCTCTTTTTTTCAAATGCCACCAGTTCCCATTTTAAAGTAAATGCCATTTGGTCAAAAATATGTATTCGTCTTGAAATCTGATAGGACTGAGTTGCAAAGCACTTCTGATTTTGTGCTCAGAGTACTTTTGTGGGGAAATTGCCACTACCCACTCAGGCCTCTAGGGCCCCAGAGCTCAGGAATCGCTGAGCTCTGTCATTCTCGCCTACTTCTGCTGATTCCATGAGCCTTAGTGCCACCTCTGTCCATCATCATAGCATGTCTCTAATGTGTCTTAAATTTTTTCAAATGAAAATAGAATGACATACAATGATAATTTTTATAGTAACTGTAAATTTACATTATTTTATTAATAAAAATCAATTGTGCAAGCCTCATGTATTACTGTTATACTGGACCCCAGTAATTATGAATACTGTCAATCTACCTTCTATTAGTAACATTATTCTGGAATTTTAGGGTTATTTTTAACCATTTTAGAACATATTAGTTTTACAAGTTCTCATTTACATACACACATACATACATAAGACAAACCCAAGTAAACCTTGCTTCTGATGTCTCTCTCTGTCTCTCTCTCATCTCAACACAACCCCCTTTCTTAAAACATTTATCAGGAAAACACTGACTAACACACTGAATTCATAACCTAACTTTGGGGATTGAAACTTCTTCCTACAATTACTTAATAAAAACAAATATTGTTAAAACCATTATCAATGCTTTGTTTTCCTGCTAGCATATAAGTACTCTATCAAATTCTGAAGTACTTGTTTTTTGAATACATACCAAGAATATGACTAGCATTTGGCAGAGGAAGTGGATGAATATCTTAGTTTCCAGAATGCCTCTCTCTATACCCCTATGAACATTTCTAATTAGGGTTATGGCAACACTTGATAAATGTTCCAGGTTTCATACCCTGTAATCATCAGATTCTCATATGATTGGATAAAAAGATATTTGCATGATACACATGAAGCTGCCAAAATCTCTGACTGCTTAGTGCAACATCAAAGTAGATGGATGTGGTCCTGGGAAGGTAAAAGACAGAAAATTCCAAAATACTATGTCCCTCATTATAGCATCAGGTTCCGAGATTTTCCCTCAGTTCCCTCAACTTGAGAAAGTTACCAAGGGAATTGCTGATAACAGTATGACTCTTCTTTATAACTGCAGGGAACCTCAGGAGAGCAGTCATTATGTTTTCCAACTGTTTAAAAATAATTTCCTTTCTGTAGCTGAAGTTTTAATGTTTACTATCTGTAAAAGATGGTTTTAATGTACACGAAAGATGGAAGGCAAATTATCAGGAACTGCCCCTTCCCCTGGGAATTTCTATTTATAATGCGAAAGACATGAACATGAATGTAACTTCAATAGGAGTACATGAAGACATTAAATTTTAGGTAACAGAAGATCAATAGAAAGGTTATGCCAGACCTGAGGGAGAAAGAATCAAACCTGCTTGTGAGAACCTCAGAAGAGAACAAAGTGTAGACTTTGAAAGAGTGAACCAGAACTCACTGGGAGGATTTCAAAATGGAGGAAATCACTGAGTAGAACTTAGGCCAAGTTCTCAGGAAAGGGGAGATCATAGGCAATGACTGGAGGCCAAAAAGACTGAAGAAAGGAGTGAAAATGAAAATCAAAAAATAGGCCAATTCTACATCTGAAAAAACACTCAACTCAAATACATTATCCTCTACAATGATGCAATAAAGAAAAAGATCATGTTAGGAAAAGAACTGTAAAATCTTTTTTGTTACCTCCCAAACTGTAAGTGAAAAGTCCAGCCTTCTTCCATTCAAATTGTTTGTCTCAGGTACTTATCACAGCAGTGACCAACTGACTGACACCTTATCTCTTTTTGTTTCTTCTCTGAGTCACTGTACTCTAGCAGTATTGACAACTTCACTGTCTTGAAATAGACCTAAAGCATTTTGAGTCTACCATTTCCTCTGCTGGGAACATTCACACTCAAAGTATTTGATATCCTTGTAACAATTCCATTCCTGACAACAGCTTGGCCTTTCATCAAATGTGACATTGTTTGCTGAAACCTCCCCTGATTCATCCTTTTAAAAATTCCCTATGCTCTCTTTTTCACCTGTTGCTCTATAACCTAGGTAACTTATTTGATTATGAACATACCTATGTCTATCTATAAATATGTATACCACATTCATCTTTTAATTTTTGTTTTCATGAGGGCAGGAATCTCCTTTTATCTGTGTCTGTTCACTTCTGAATCTCTGAAATAGTTGTTTGGCACCTGGCAGACATTCAATTACTATTTTATAACTTAAGAAACAAATAAATGGGTCAACCTGAATGAGGTTAAAATACCTCATTAAGATCATTAAGATAAAATTAAAAGTGTCAGAATACTCTATGCACATGTATGTACATGAAAAATGTGGCTTTCTGTGATTGGTTTGGGATGGCAGGGAAGGGTTTGGGATGGCAAGGAGGGAGAATAACAGAAAGGACGAGTATGCTTATGTGGACATGTCAATGTTAATGATGTCTGCAAAAAGGGACACTTTCCAGAAGAAAGTGAAGAGTAGCTGATTTGATAATTTTTTTTTGCTAAAAAGTGTGAATAAGACAGAAAACTGGATTAACAGCGCAGGAATCCTCTACAGTTGTAATCCCCCCCCTTACATGAAGGAGTCTTGTCTCCCCAGGGAGCCAGGTGGCAGGAAGCCCTTCCCACTGTGAAGACTAGTTTGCAGAATTCCATGATTTGGGGGCTTGGGAAAAAGTGAAAATATGCAGTGTTTATGCAAAAATAAAGTCTATTCAATGACTTCAAGCCAGTGTTTCCACATGAAAACACCAAGACTGAAAGAAAAATTATGAAATCCAAAGATTAAATATAAAAGTCACTTCGATAAGATTAATGCATACTATGTATAATAAGATTCTTAGCTTCCGTCCTTGCAAATTATCAGTTGCCAAAGTTAAGGTAAGTAAAGTTATTTTCTACAAGGACTGTTCCATTTTCCTTTGTTATATAGACATTCATTCTTCTCCAACTGAAAAGAATTGCACATTGTAAGTGTAGATTCATAGTTCTCTATCCCCAAAAGAGAATCAAAGTAGCTCAATGTTTCTCAGTTAGCTAAGAGACTACTATGACATGTTTCCAACAGAGCATCTCTCTGGAAAACAATACTTGTGAATTATAAATTACAGAAACAAGCAACCCCTGGTTAAGGAAAAATCAAATGGAGTAATTCAGACTCTCCCAGAGTGACAAGTGAATAGCTTGCCTTGTTGTGTAAAAGAACAAGTTTCCTGTCTCCTGGCTGTCCTCTGTCCACTAAAGAGTCAACAACATTTTATTGTTTCTCAGTACTCCATTTGGTGCATCTCAACTTGCTTTTTATATTGCCTTAGTTTATGAAAATAAATGTTGTACTTTCCTGGTGGGACCAAAAATAAATGATGGCTCATACTGTACGTGGGTTCTTGCTCATGACAATCCAGACTGCTAACAGATTGTTAATATGTTAACAGTTCTATTATAAGATGCTCAAAAATGTAATTTTAAGGCCATTTGTGGAGCTGGATTCTGCATGCCAGGGGTCATCAGGACTGACATAGCTGAGAAGCTGTATGACCTCTCCACTCAGGTGTCTGCAAAGGTGTGAAGGGTGAGATAACCCAGCAGTTTAGGGTAGCAGTTTTCAAGCTGTTCTGTTTACCCAGGGGTAGCCATTTTGAGCAGAATATTAACTAAAATAATACAGTAAGTATGATCGAGTTCCTTTTGGTACAGAGCTACTTAAAATTAAACTAAGGGTATTTCACATCCAGAATTTTCTGGCAATGACAAGGGTGAAGAAAAATTACCAAAGGCTGAACTCAAAGAAATTAGTATGTATTTTGCAGTTCCTATTCTCAAAGATATTGGCAGAAACATTTAATCATATGTGATCCAAAATATTTAGCTTTGGTGTTATTCACATGTTTTATTTATTATTTATATATGTTACTTACAAATTACAAGGTGTTCCTACACAGATTCTTGATACTGATATTATAAAGGGGAAGTCTAGCATTAGGTAGGAACCTCTGTGATATCACAAAGAAGAATATACAGAAACATACTTAGTCAGATAAACAGATAGGAGTACACTCCACACATTCATCTCGGTAAATTTTCACTGAATGAGTGGCAACATTTTGAAAGAAAATATTTAGTAGAAGGTTGTTACCTACTGTCACAATTGCTACCCTCAAACACTAGATAGTAACAGCGAAGTCCAGCTACTGATTTAGACTGACTCAGACAAATTTCATACAAGTCAATTTTCCTCAACACTTCAGTGCCATACACCACAGCAAATGTTTATACTCACAAAATTTCCATAAGTCAATGTGTACTCTTACCTTACGCTGTGGCGTTCAGTATTTTTTTTACAAACTAAAGTATTATAGAGAGTATTTTCACATTGTTATTATGTGTTTTACTTTAGTATTTGTGTATATTTATCATTTATACAACTGAAATTGTAGGGGAGTGTTTTGGTTTTTCAGGTGTCCACACCCCACCTGCTCATTCTCTCCCTCATATTACTAGGCAGAGGTGATATTTCAAGTAAACATGCAGAGCTTCTGTTTGCCAAGGATATTTAAATATTTTCATGATGATAACTTTATTTGGAAGCCAATTCTTTAAAAAGCCTTTAACCAGTACTCCAGATTTCCCAGCCTAGTATGTTTTTCCAGTAATTGCATATAAACGCATAGAGACAATTGCATGCTGATGCACTCTGACTGTTACAAGGCCCTGAGCCCAACTCTGAATTCCAAAGGTAGGTTCAGCATCACCTAAAACATACATTGAGTTTAAGGGAAAAAAATTGCTGAAAGAAACTAAAGAAGGCTCACTACTCCCCTAACTTACAACTAAATATACACAAAAACAATGGTAATATGCCAAGTGAGAAAACCCCAAATCAACTCAGACCCGGTGATCATAAGGCCAGTGGGATGTGTGCACTGCACTGCACTGCTGGCCACGGCCACTGGGCTACACCTCGTCCAGGTGAGGAAGAGGCTCCTTCTGATACGCTCTCCACAACTCACACGCAAGTCATTCCATACGTGAGAGCACGTCTGTTTTCTTCACAACTGTTATCTGGGAATAGAGCTATCTTCTTCCTAAAACTATTATAAAGGACTTCAAACTCCCAGAAAAAAATAGAACTATTAGTGTTTTCTGGCATTTTTACATTTGTGTTATTTAAATGTAAGAAAGAAAATGTTATTTTCTATAAGAATGCCTCCTAAATATAACAAAGCAAAAGGGCTAAAGAGACCAGGCCGAGCAGGATTCACAATCTTCCCAGGGCTAGAAGTTCAGCAATAATGTTTGCCTAGCAAGCAAATCCTAGAGCTGCCAAATAGAAAACAAGCAAAACCTTTTCCAATTGTATTCCCTCTGAAACATTTAAAACTTCTGCCCAATGACAATCCTTCCTGAAAAGGCCTTCTGAGGTCAGAGATACTTAGAACTGTGCGGAAGTATCAAGTCACATGGGAACAATGCATCGATGCAGGTCTTATTACTTGTGATTAGAGTCAGATAACTAACCTCACACTATGACTTCTAATAAACATTTCTATACTATACTATAGTATTCTTGAAAGAACTCATACTGCTTTACACAAAACATCTGCAGCTGTGAGGAGGAAAATGTCCACTGACTCACACTGGAGTTGGGGTATTTTGACATCATTTTCAAGGTAAGCAAACAGAGAGAGGTTAAATGACATTGGAAGGTCACATGTTTCCTCTTTCTGAAGGAAGATGATGGTTGCGTTGCAAATAAAGAGAACTTCAACCAGAGAGAATTAGTGGAGCAGTCACAATTTGACCTTTCACCCTCTGACTGTAGCAAGCTATTAGAATTGTGTATATATGTCATCGTTATACTATTGCATGAGAAATGAATTAACTAATTTCCATGCTGATACTCGTGCTGCTAGAAAATCATGCTTCCATTCAATTTTACATAAAAGTATACCAATGAATTTAGACTGTTCTACTAAATCTCATGTAATGTTAAGATTTTTATTATGTCAGGTAACTGAAACCATGTCCCCCATACTTCAGAATTTAACATATCAGAAAGCATGGAGAAGATACACAAATGTGTAGCTAAGTTGACAAAACTCGGGTTCCTTCTGAATTACTGTTATGTTTTTACTGCTGTCCCTGTAAGTCAGCAGTGTCAATGAGAAGCCTACTGTGTATGAATCAATAGATAATGAGATGAGTGAAGTTTTAGGATTGGAGGCCACTAACACTAGTTCTTTGCTATAGACTTTCAATCCCAGTTACAATATAATTATACTAACCTTAATTTTCCAATGACAAATTTGAACATTTATTTGAGAATCACAAAACAGACGTTCCTCTGCTTACATGTTTCAAAATAGTACTCTTGTTGAATTTTAATGCAACCAAGACATAATTCATATCATAAAAGAGATACAAACTTGTATGAGACTTTACTTACAAGTAGTTATTTTCAGATAAATTTGTATAAGAAAGACAAGGATGTTTGTATGGCACAGAAAACATGTAAAGGGGAATTTTTAGGGATAGTTATGATTTTAACGTAGCCGAGATTATGATGGAAATCAAGACAGTCTTTACGACCCATTTGATTGAATAGTATTGGTTAGCAAGGGTTAAGGGAGAATTTTTGGAACCAAATGTATTAAAAACTCGTTTGGAGAAAGAGAATACAATTAAATGAATATAGAAAAAAAGAGATGATATGAGTACAAAAGGTGAGAAAAATCAAAGGAACAGCTGTCTTTTTCCTTGTTGGTATTGTTTATATCAGTTTCCCTTTGTCCTCCTCTATCAATCTTCCCTACCTGGGAGTAACAGAACCACAAAAGCAAAATGGAAAGTATCAGTGGTAAATTAGCTTTCTTAGCTAGTGATAGATGTCTCATAATCAGGAAAGAAATAGGATAGCAATACAAACAGAAACTCAAGTATTTTGTGGTATCCAAACTACTGCATATTCTAACAGGGTACTGGAACTAGAGTTAACAAGTTCTCATTTAACCTCCTCTTCATCTTTAAAAGCAGCACTCAAAAGTCTTCACAGCTTAACTTGACTTTCAAGATCATGCATTTGGGATGTATTTATCATTGTTCAGAATAGGGGAGGAAAGTGCCCAGGTAAAAGAAAGGCAATTTCGCAAAATGAATTAAAGATAATTCAAGAGAAAGGAGATTGACAAAGAAAGAAACACTTGCCACAACTGCATACATTTTACTTATTTAAGGTACAGATAATGAGATTTTATAATGATCCATACATAAGATTACCACATAAATAATTTTATTTTCTTAAAAAATGGGAAATGCTGACCAATTCTAATAGCTGAGAGATACCAGCCAGGTTTTTGAGGAAGTTATTTAGATGGGAGGAATGATGAGTACAATAAAAGGACTCTGGATACCCCAGAACAGAAGAGCATAATAGAAGGAAATGTTTAAATAAGGAACTGTTTTAAGCAAGAGGTCATGAAGGGAATTAGCTGTTCCCACGAGTCCAGATGCTCCAAATCCACAGGAGCAATGGTAAGAATTCTATGTTTCACTGATAAGGGAATGAGGGGGATAAAAGAATTAAGCTGAAATAGACATCCTAGGAGGAACTGGTACACATGCCATGGCCATACTCCAGTTATATTTGGAAAGAAACTAAATCAGAACAATGTAATTGGAGTTACATTTCTAAAGCAGAAAATAGATGAAAAAGTAACAAATGTATGGCTTCCTTCTGCCAAGTCCTGGGTAGAGAAGGAAAAAATCCACAACTTCTCAATACTTCGCAAAGAACCACTAGTCTTGAAAATAAGAACCAGCATCCTAGCAAAAGCAGAAAATACAGGAAACAACATCACGAGACCGAGACGTGTCACTTACTACTCAAAGTAGTGAAAGATGCAGCAAACCTGCAGATTTTAACCATAGGGTTTTGAAATAGAACAGAAAATAGGGTGCTTGAAAAAGAACAGAAGAGGTTTACTCATCCTTCTCCTTAGAGTTAAGACCAATCTCCTAGTTTGTTCCTTGGTTCTAAACAAAGTAGAAACAATCATAAGCATCTGGATAGAACATAAAATGATCCTTGTACACTCTTCATGCAAGATAGACACCAGGAAGAAATCTTTTATTCAAGGAAGTAGGGTTTGCCCTGTTGAAGAGATAGGAGAGTGAGTAGGTAGGTGCTGGAGAAGGATCTTCTGTAGAATTATGAGTCCACCCAAGAAAACTAAATTTCTGTATCATAAAATTAGCCAGCAAAACAGAAAGAACAGTTCAAAAATATGAAACTTGCTTAGCTTGATTTCTGTTTATATTGGTGAAGTACTTGCTCATTGAGGATCAATATTTCCACTGCAAACAACAAGCAAACTTGACTAAAATATAAAATGACTTACGTCTGGAAAGCACTGGGGAGATTCCAAGGTGTTAAGAATTTGAGAACCAAGATCAAGGAGAGAGAGAAAGGATAAAAGCAAGAGACCTAAATACCAAATCACCACATGGAATGTACAAGTTCTAACATCCGAGCTGAAAATAAAATCATGGGGTAGTTGCTAAGAGATGGAGTAGGTAGATCCACTTTTAAGCTTTGTCACCAAGTTTATAAAACAAACTTTGACAGTCATAAAAGAGGACACGGGTATTTTCTGCATGATTTTACTGATGTTAAGGCTCTACTTTGCATAAAAATGTTGAAAGAAAGCAACATTTGATCGTTGGCAAGTGGCATGCAGAGATGGAGAAACTTGAGAATACATATACCATACTAGCAACACTCTCCTTTTTGAGAAGTGAATTTTAGAAGTGCCCTTAAGATAACAGTCCAATAAGTCACATTTTTATTAGTATTTGATATGTATTTTTGTGTAAATACAACATATGTATGTAAATACATATGTATGTAAATACGATAAAAATTAGGCTGTATCTAGTATCGGTAACATTACTCCATTTATGAGGCAGCACTGTCATGATGTAATGACTTTCTAAAGGTCTCACCTCAACACAGCAATGAAATTCCAAAAGGGTGTAGAGGAGTCATTCCACCTGCGAACATCCTGCCCT
>JANJXV010002211.1:0-41270 GCA_024803745.1 Megascapheus bottae
GTGAGTGTGATGTCACAGAATGGAGGTGTGTGAAGTCATAGAATGAGGTGTGTGAAGTCATAGAATGCAGTGTGTGAAGTCATAGAATGGAGGTGTGTGATGTCATAGAATGGAGGTGTGTGAAGTCATAGAATGGAGGTGTTGAAGTCAAGATGGAGGTGTGCGAAGTCAAAGAATGGAGGTGTGTGAAGTCATAGAATGGAGGTGTGTGAAGTCATAGAATGGAGGTGTGTGAAGTCATAGAATGAAAGTATGTGAAGTCACAGAATGAAGGTGTGTTAAGTCACAGAATGGAGGTGTGTGAAGTCACCGAGGGAGTTGTGTGAAGTCACAGAATGGAGGTGTGTGAACTCAGAATGGATGTGTGAAGTCACAAATGGAGGTGTGTGAAGTCATAGAATGGAAGTGTGTGAAGTCATAGAATGGATGTGTGTGTAGTCAGAATAGAGGTGAGTGAAGTCACCGAATGGAATTGTGTGAAGTCAGAATGGAGGTGTGTGAAGTCAAATGGTGGTGTAAAATCACAAATGGAGGTGTGTGAAGTCACAGAATGGAGGTGTGTGAACTCAAAATGGAGGTGTGTGAAGTCAAAGAGTGGAGGTGTGAGAAGTCAAAGAATGGAGGTGTGTGAAGTCACAGAATGGAGGTGTGTGAAGTCATAGAATGGAGGTGTGTGAAGTCATACAATTAAGGTGTGTGAAGTCAGAGAATGAAGGTGTGAGATGTCATAGAATGGAGGTGTGTGAAGTCATAGAATGGAGGTGTGTGAAGTCATAGAATGGAAGTGTGTGAAGTCGTAGAATGAATGTGTGTGATGTCATAGAATGGAGGTATGTGAAGTCATAGAATGGAGGTGTGTGAAGTCACAGAAGGAAGGTGTGTGAAGTCACAGAATGGAGGTGTGTGAAGTCACAATGGAGGTGTGTGAAGTCACAGAATGTAGGTGTTTGAAGTCAAAGTAGGGAGGAGTGTGAAGTCATAGAATGGAGGTATGTGAAGTCACACAATGGAGGTGTGTGATGTCAGAATAGAGGTGTGCGAAGTCATAGAATGGAGGTGTGTGAAGACAGAATGGAGCTGTGTGAAGTCATAGAATGGAGGTTTGTGAAATCAGAATGGAGGTGTGTGAAGTCACAATAGAGGTGTGTGAAGTCATAGAATGGAGGTTTTTGAAGTCACAGAATGGAGGTGTGACAAGTCATAGAATGGTGGTGTGTGTGAAATCAGATTGGAGGTGTGTGAAGTCATAGAATTGAGGTGTGTCAACTCAGAAAGGAGGTGTTGAAGTCATAAATGGAGGTGTGTGAAATCATACAATGGAGGTGTGTGAAATCATAGAATGAAAGTGTGAGAAATCACAGAATTGATGTTTGTGAAGTCAGAATGGAGGTGTGTGAAGACAGAAGGGAGGGGTGTGAAGTCATAGAATGGAGGTGTGTGAAGTCACAATGAAGGTGTGTGAACTCATAGAATGGAGGTGTGTGAGGTCACAGAAGGGAGGTGTGTGAAGTCATAGACTGGAGGTGTGTGAAGTCAAAATGGTGGTGTAAAGTCACAAATGGAGGTGTGTGAAGTCACAGAATGGAGGTGTTGAACTCAAAATGGAGGTGTGTGTAGGCAAAGAATGGAGGTGTGCGAGGTCAAAGAATGGAGGTGTGTGAAGTTATAGAATGGAGGTGTGTGAAGTCACAGAATGGAGGTGTGTGAAGTCACAGAATGGAGGTGTGTGAAGTCACAGAATGGAGGTGTGTGAAGTCACAGAATGGAGGTGTGTGAAGTCACAGAATGGAGGTGTGTGTACTCACAATGGAGGTGTGTGAAGTCAAAGAATGGAGGTGTGTGAAGTCAGATGGAGTTGTGTGACGTCATAGAATGCAGGTGTGTGAAGTCAGAATGGAGGTGTGTGAAGTCATAGAATGGAGGTGTGTGAAGTCAGAATGGAGGTGTGTGAACTCATAGAATGGAGGTGTGTGAAGTCACAATGAAGGTATGTGAAGTCATAGAATGGTGGTGTTTGAAGTCACAGAATGGAGGTGTGGAAGTCATAGAATGGAGGTGTGTGAAGTCAGAATGGAGGTGTGTGATGTCACAGAATGGAGGTGTGTGAATTCAGAATGGAGGGGTGTGAAGTCATAGAATGGAAGTGTGTGAAGTCATAGAATGGATGTGTGTGAAATCATAGAATGAACTTGTGTGAAGTCACAGAATGGAGGTTGTGAAGTCATAGAATGGAGGTGTGTGAAGTCATAGAATGGAGGTGTGTGAAGTTAGAATGGAGCTGTGTGAAGTCATAGAATGGAGGTGTGTGAAGTACAAACGGAGGTGTCTGAACTCATAGATTGGAGGTTTGTGAAGTCACAATGGAGGTGTGTGAAGTCACAGAATGGAGGTGTGTGAAGTCACAGAATGGAGGTGTGTGAAGTCAAAATGGTGGTGTGTACAGTCACAAATGAAGGTGTGTGAAGACACAGAATGGAGGTGTGTGAACTCAAAATGAAGGTGTGTGAAGTCAAAGAATGGAGGTGTGCGAAGTCAAAGAATGGAGGTGTGTGAAGTCACGGAATGTAGGTTTGTGAAGTCAAACATTGGAAGTGTGTGATGTTACAGAAAGGAGATGTGTGAAGTAATGGAATGGAGGTGTATGAAGTCATAGAATGGAGGTGTGTGAAGTCATAGAATATAGGTGTGTAATGTCATAGAATAGATGTGTGTGAAGTCATAGAATGGAGGTGTGTGAAGTCATAGAATGGAAGTGTGTGAAGTCATAGAATGGAGGTGTGTGATGTCATAGAATGGAGATGTGTGAAGTCACAGAATATAGGTGTGTGAAGTCACAGAAGGGAGGTGTGTGAAGTCACAGAATGGAGGTGTGTGAAGTCACAATGGAGGTGTGTGAAGTCATAGAATGCAGGTGTTTCAAGTCAAAGAATGGAGGAGTGTGAAGTCATAAATGGATGTGTGTGAAGTCACAGAATGGAGGTGTGTGATGTCAGACTAGAGGTGTGCGAAGTCATAGAATGGAGGTGTGTGAAGTCAGAATGGAGCTGTATGAAGTCATAGAATGGAGGATGGTGAAGGCAGAATGGAGGTGTGTGAAGTCAAAACGGAGGTGTGTGAAGTCATAGAATGGTGGTTTTTGAAGTCATAGAATGGAAGTGTGAGAAGTAATAGAATGGAGGTGTGTGTGAAGTCAGATTGGAGGTGTGTGAAGTCATAGAATTGAGGTGTGTCAACTCAGAAAGGAGGTGTGTGAATTCATAGAATGGAGGTGTGTGAAGTCATGCAATGGAGGTGTGTGAAATCATAGAATGGAAGTGTGTGAAATCACAGAATTGATGTTTGTGAAGTCAGAATGGAGGTGTGTGAAGTCAGAATGGAGGTGTGTGAAGTCATAGAATGGAGGTGTGTGAAGTCACAATGCAGGTGTGTGAACTCATAGAATGGAGGTGTGTGAAATCACAGAATGGAGGTGTGTAAAGTCACAGAATGGAGGTGTGTGAAGTCACAGAATGGAGGTGTGTGAAGTTAAATGGTGGTGTAAAGCCACAAATGGAGGTGTGTGAAGTCACAGAATGGAGGTGTGTGAACTCAGAATGGAGGTTTGTGAAATCCCAGAATGGAGGTGTGGGAAGTAGTAGAATGGAGTTTTGTGAAGTCACAGAATGGAGGTGTGTGAATTCATAGAATGGATTTGTTTGAAGTCATAGAATGGAGGTGTGTGAAGTCACAGAATGGAGGTGTGTGAAGTCACAGAATGGAGGTGTGTGAACTCACAATGGAGGTGTGTGAAGTCAAAGAATGGAGGTGTGTGAAGTCAGATGGAGTTGTGTGAAGTCATAGAATGGAGGTGTGTGAAGTCAGAATGGAGGTGTGTGAAGTCATATAATGGAGGTGTGTTAAGTCAGAATGGAGGTGTGTGAACTCATAGAATGGAGGTGTGTGAAGTCACAATGGAGGAATATGAAGTCATAGAATGGTGGTGTGTGAAATCACAGAATGGAGGTGTGGAAGTCATAGAATGGAGGTGTGTGAAGTCAGAATGGAGGTGTGTGATGTCACAGAATGGAGGTGTGTGAATTCAGAATGGAGGGGTGTGAAGTCATAGAATTTAAGTGTGTGAAGTCATAGAATGGAGGTGTGTGAAGTCATAGAATGGACTTGTGTGAAGTCACAGAATGGAGGTGTGTGAAGTCACAATGGAGGTGTGTGAAGTCATAGAATGCAGGTGTTTCAAGTCAAAGAATGGAGGAGTGTGAAGTCATAAATGGAGGTGTGTGAAGTCACAGAATGTAGGTGTGTGAAGTCAGAATGGAGCTGTGTGAAGTCATAGAATGGAGGATGGTGAAGGCAGAATGGAGGTGTGTGAAGTCACAACGGAGGTGTGTGAAGTCATAGAATGGTGGTTTTTGAAGTCACAGAATGGAAGTGTGAGAAGTAATAGAATGGAGGTGTGTGTGAAATCAGATTGGAGGTGTGTGAAGTCATAGAATTGAGGTGTGTCAACTCAGAAAGGAGGTGTGTGAATTCATAGAATGTAGGTGTGTGAAGTCATACAATGGAGGTGTGTGAAATCATAGAATGGAAGTGTGTGAAATCACAGAATTGATGTTTGTGTAGTCAGAATGGAGGTGTGTGAAGTCAGAATGGAGGTGTGTGAAGTCATAGAATGGAGGTGTGTGAAATCACAGAATGTAGGTGTGTAAAGTCACAGAATGGAGGTGTGTGAAGTCACAGAATGGAGGTGTGTGAAGTCACAGAATGGAGGTGTGTGAAGTTAAATGGTGGTGTAAAGTCACAAATGGAGGTGTGTGAAGTCACAGAATGGAGGTGTGTGAACTCAGAATGGAGGTTTGTGAAATCCCAGAATGGAGGTGTGGGAAGTACTAGAATGGAGTTTTGTGAAGTCACAGAATGGAGGTGTGTGAATTCATAGAATGGATTTGTTTGAAGTCATAGAATGGAGGTGTGTGAAGTCACAGAATGGAGGTGTGTGAAGTCACAGAATGGAGGTGTGTGAACTCACAATAGAGGTGTGTGAAGTCAAAGAATGGAGGTGTGTGAAGTCAGATGGAGTTGTGTGAAGTCATAGGATGGAGGTTTGTGAAGTCAGAATGGAGGTGTGTGAACTCATGGAATGGAGGTGTGTGAAGTCACAATAGAGGTATATGAAGTCATAGAATGGTGGTGTGTGAAGTCACAGAATGGAGGTGTGGAAGTCATAGAATGGACGTGTGTGAAGTCAGAATGGAGGTGTGTGATGTCACAGAATGGAGGTGTGTGAATTCAGAATGGAGGGGTGTGAAGTCATAGAATTTAAGTGTGTGAAGTCATAGAATGGATGTGTGTGAAATCATAGAATGGACTTGTGTGAATTCACAGAATGGAGGTTGTGAAGTCATAGAATGGAGGTGAGTGAAGTCATAGAATGGAGGTGTGTGAAGTCAGAATGGAGCTGTGTGAAGTCATAGAATGGAGGTGTGTGAAGTCAGAACGGTGGTGTCTGAACTCATGGATTGGAGGTGTGTGAAGTCACAATGGAGGTGTGTGAACTCATAGAATGGAGGTGTGTGATGGCACAGAATGCAGGTGTGTGAAGTCACAGAATGGAGGTGTGTGAAGTCATAGAATGGAGGTGTGCGAAGTCATGAAATGGACGTGTGTGAAGTCAGAATGGAGGTTTGTTAAGCCACAGAATGGAGGTGTGTGAACTCAGAATGGAAGTGTGTGACGTCACAGAATGTAGGGGCGTGAAGTCATACCATGGAGGTATGCGAAATCATAGAATGGAAGTGTGTTAAGTCATAGAATGGAGGTGTGTGAAGTCATAGAATGTAGATGTGTGAAGTCATATAATGGAGGTGTTTGAAGTCACCGAGGGAGGTGTGTGAAGTCACAGAATGGAGGTGTGTGAACTCAGAATGGATGTGTGAAGTCACAGAATGGAGGTGTGTGAAGTCATAGAATGGAATTGTGTGAAGTCATAGAATGGAGGTGTGTGAAGTCAGAATGGAGGTGCGTGAAGTCACCGAATGGAGGTGTGTGAGGTCAGAATTGAGGTGTGTGAAGTCACAGAATGGAGGTTTGTGAAGACTTAGAATGGAGGTGTGTGAAGTTATAGAATGGATGTTTCTGAAGTAAGAATGAAGATGTGTGAAGTCATAGAATGGAGGTGTGTGAAGTCATGGAATCGAGGGGTGTGAAGTCAAAATGGAGGTGTGTGAAGTCACAGAATGGAGGTGTGTGAAGTCACAGAATTGAGGTGTGTGAAGTCAAAACGTGGTGTGTACTGTCACAATTGGAGGTGTGTGAAGTCACAGAATGGAGGTGTGTGAACTCAAAATGGAGGTGTTTGAAGTCAAAGAATGGAGGTGTGCGAAGTCAAAGAATGGAGGTCTGTGAAGTCACGGAATGGAGGTTTGTGAAATCAAACACTGGAAGTGTGTGAAGTTACAAAAAGGAGATGTGTGAAGTCATAGAATGGAGGAGTACGAAGTCATAGAATGGAGGTGTGTGAAGTCATAATTGGAGGTGTGTGATGTCATAGAATGGAGGTGTGTGAAGTCATAGAATGGAGGTGTGTGAAGTCATAGAATGGAAGTGTGTGAAGTCATAGAATGGAGGTGTGTGAAGTCAAGGAATGGAGGTGTGTGAAGTCAAACAATGGAGGTGTGTGAAGTCACAGAATGGAGGTGTGTGAAGTTAGAGAATGGAAGTGTGTGAAGTCAAAATGGAGGTGTGTGAAGTCACAGAATGGAGGTGTGTGAAGTCACAGAATGGATGTGTGTGAAGTCAAAATGGTGGTGTGTACAGTCACAAATGGAGGTGTGTGAAGACACAGAATGGAGGTGTGTGAACTCAAAATGAAGGTGTGTGAAGTCAAAGAATGGAGGTGTGCGAAGTCAAAGAATGGAGGTCTGTGAAGTCACGGAATGGAGGTTTGTGAAGTCAAACACTGGAAGTGTGTGAAGTTACAAAAAGGAGATGTGTGAAGTCATAGAATGGAGGTGGACGAAGTCATAGAATGGAGGTGTGTGAAGTCATAATTGGAGGTGTGTGATGTCATAGAATGGAGGTGTGTGAAGTCATAGAATGGAGGTGTGTGAAGTCATAGAATGGAAGTGTGTGAAGTCATAGAATGGAGGTGTGTGAAGTCATGGAATGGAGGTGTGTGAAGTCAAAGAATGGAGGTGTGTGAAGTCAAACAATGGAGGTGTGTGAAGTCACAGAATGGAGGTGTGGGAAGTTACAGAATGGAAGTGTGAGGTCAAAATGGAGGTGTGTGAAGTCACAGAATGGAGGTGTGTGAAGTCACAGAATGGAGGTGTGTGAAGTCAAAATGGTGGTGTGTACAGTCACAAATGGAGGTGTGTGAAGACACAGAATGGAGGTGTGTGAACTCAAAATGAAGGTGTGTGAAGTCATAGAATGGAAGTGTGTGAAGTCATAGAATGGATGTGTGTGAAATCATAGAATGGGCTTGTGTGAAGTCACAGAATGGAGGTGTGTGAAGTACGAACGGAGGTGTCTGAACTCATAGATTGGAGGTGTGTGAAGTCACAATGGAGGTGTGTGAAGTCACAGAATTGAGGTGTGTGAAGTCACAGAATGGAGGTGTGTGAAGTCAAAATGGTGGTGTGTACAGTCACAAATGGAGGTGTGTGAAGACACAGAATGGAGGTGTGTGAACTCAAAATATAGGTGTGTGAAGTCAAAGAATGGAGGTGTGCGAAGTCAAAGAATGGAGGTGTGTGAAGTCACGGAATGGAGGTTTGTGAAGTCAAACATTGGAAGTGTGTGATGTTACAGAAAGGAGATGTGTGAAGTAATGGAATGGAGGTGTATGAAGTCATAGAATGGAGGTGTGTGAAGTCATAGAATGGAGGTGTGTAATGTCATAGAATAGAGGTGTGTGAAGTCATAGAATGGAGGTGTGTGAAGTCATAGAATGGAAGTGTGTGAAGTCATAGAATGGAGGTGTGTGATGTCATAGAATGGAGATGTGTGAAGTCATAGAATATAGGTGTGTGAAGTCACAGAAGGGAGGTGTGTGAAGTCACAGAATGGAGGTGTGTGAAGTCACAATGGAGGTGTTTGAAGTCATAGAATGCAGGTGTTTCAAGTCAAAGAATGGAGGAGTGTGAAGTCATAAATGGAGGTGTGTGAAGTCACAGAATGGAGGTGTGTGATGTCAGAATAGAGGTGTGCGAAGTCATAGAATGGAGGAGTGTGAAGTCAGAATGGAGCTGTGTGAAGTCATAGAATGGAGGATGGTGAAAGCAGAATGGAGGTGTGTGAAGTCACAACGGAGGTGTGTGAAGTCATAGAATGGTGGTTTTTGAAGTCATAGAATGGAAGTGTGAGAAGTAATAGAATGGAGGTGTGTGTGAAGTCAGATTGGAGGTGTGTGAAGTCATAGAATTGAGGTGTGTCAACTCAGAAAGTAGGTGTGTGAATTCATAGAATGGAGGTGTGTGAAGTCATACAATGGAGGTGTGTGAAATCATAGAATGGAAGTGTGTGAAATCACAGAATTGATGTTTGTGAAGTCAGAATGGAGGTGTGTGAAGTCATAGAATGGAGGTGTGTGAAGTCACAATGCAGGTGTGTGAACTCATAGAATGGAGGTGTGTGAAATCACAGAATGGAGGTGTGTAAAGTCACAGAATGGAGGTGTGTGAAGTCACAGAATGGAGGTGTGTGAAGTCACAGAATGGAGGTGTGTGAAGTTAAATGGTGGTGTAAAGTCACAAATGGAGGTGTGTGAAGTCACAGAATGGAGGTGTGTGAACTCAGAATGGAGGTTTGTGAAATCCCAGAATGGAGGTGTGGGATGTAGTAGAATGGAGTTTTGTGAACTCACAGAATGGAGGTGTGTGAATTCATAGAATGGATTTGATTGAAGTCATAGAATGGAGGTGTGTGAAGTCACAGAATGGAGGTGTGTGAAGTCACAGAATGGAGGTGTGTGAACTCACAATGGAGGTGTTTGAAGTCAAAGAATGGAGGTGTGTGAAGTCAGATGGAGTTGTGTGAAGTCATAGAATGGAGGTGTGTGAAGTCAGAATGGAGGTGTGTGAAGTCATAGAATGGAGGTGTGTGAAGTCAGAATGGAGGTGTGTGAACTCATAGAATGGAGGTGTGTGAAGTCACCATGGAGGAATATGAAGTCATAGAATGATGGTGTGTGAAGTCACAGAATGGAGGTGTGGAAGTCATAGAATGGAGGTGTGTGAAGTCAGAATGGAGGTGTGTGATGTCACAGAATGGAGGTGTGTGAATTCAGAATGGAGGGGTGTGAAGTCATAGAATTTAAGTGTGTGAAGTCATAGAATGGATGTGTGCGAAATCATAGAATGGACTTGTGTGAAGTCACAGAATGGAGGTTGTGAAGTCATAGAATGGAGGTGTGTGAAATCACAGAATGGAGGTGTGTGAAGTTAAATGGTTGTGTAAAGTCACAAATGGCGGTGTGTGAAGTCATAAAATGGAGGTGTGTGAACTCAAAATGGAGTTGTGTGAAGTCAAAGAATGGAGGTGTGCGAAGTCAAAGAATGGAGGTGTGTGAAGTGATAGAATGGAGGTGTGCGAAGTCATAGAATGGAGGTGTGTGAAGTCATAGAATGAAGGTGTGTGAAGTCATGGAATGGAGGTGTCTGAAGTCAAAGAATGGAGGTGTGTGAAGTCAAACAATGGAGGTGTGTGAAGTCACAGAATGGAGGTGTGTGAAGTTACAGAATGGAGGTGTATAAACTCAAAATGGAGGTGTTTGAAGTCAAAGAATGAAGGTGTGCGAAGTCACGGAATGGAGGTGTGTGAAGTCACGGAATGGATGTTTGTGAAGTCAAACATTAGAAGTGTGTGAAGTTACAGAAAGGAGATGTGTGAAGTCATAAAATGGAGGTGTACGAAGTCATAGAATGGAGGTGTGTGAAGTCATAGAATGGAGGTGTGTGATGTCACAGAATGGAGGTGTGTGAAGTCATAGAATGGAGGTGTGTGAAGTCATAGAATGCAAGTGTGTGAAGTCATAGAATGGAGGTGTGTGATGTCATAGAATGGAGGTGTGTGAAGTCATAGAATGGAGATGTTTGAAGTCAAAGAATGGAGGTGTGCGAAGTCAAAGAATGGAGGTGTGTGAAGTCATAGAATGGAGGTGTGTGAAGTCATAGAATGGAGGTGTGTGAAGTCATAGAATGAAAGTATGTGAAGTCACAGAATGAAGGTGTGTTAAGTCACAGAATGGAGGTGTGTGAAGTCACCGAGGGAGTTGTGTGAAGTCACAGAATGGAGGTGTGTGAACTCAGAATGGATGTGTGAAGTCACAAATGGAGGTGTGTGAAGTCATAGAATGGAAGTGTGTGAAGTCATAGAATGGATGTGTGTGTAGTCAGAATAGAGGTGAGTGAAGTCACCGAATGGAATTGTGTGAAGTCAGAATGGAGGTGTGTGAAGTCAAATGGTGGTGTAAAATCACAAATGGAGGTGTGTGAAGTCACAGAATGGAGGTGTGTGAACTCAAAATGGAGGTGTGTGAAGTCAAAGAGTGGAGGTGTGAGAAGTCAAAGAATGGAGGTGTGTGAAGTCACAGAATGGAGGTGTGTGAAGTCATAGAATGGAGGTGTGTGAAGTCATACAATTAAGGTGTGTGAAGTCAGAGAATGAAGGTGTGAGATGTCATAGAATGGAGGTGTGTGAAGTCATAGAATGGAGGTGTGTGAAGTCATAGAATGGAAGTGTGTGAAGTCGTAGAATGAATGTGTGTGATGTCATAGAATGGAGGTATGTGAAGTCATAGAATGGAGGTGTGTGAAGTCACAGAAGGAAGGTGTGTGAAGTCACAGAATGGAGGTGTGTGAAGTCACAATGGAGGTGTGTGAAGTCACAGAATGTAGGTGTTTGAAGTCAAAGTAGGGAGGAGTGTGAAGTCATAGAATGGAGGTATGTGAAGTCACACAATGGAGGTGTGTGATGTCAGAATAGAGGTGTGCGAAGTCATAGAATGGAGGTGTGTGAAGACAGAATGGAGCTGTGTGAAGTCATAGAATGGAGGTTTGTGAAATCAGAATGGAGGTGTGTGAAGTCACAATAGAGGTGTGTGAAGTCATAGAATGGAGGTTTTTGAAGTCACAGAATGGAGGTGTGACAAGTCATAGAATGGTGGTGTGTGTGAAATCAGATTGGAGGTGTGTGAAGTCATAGAATTGAGGTGTGTCAACTGAGAAAGGAGGTGTTGAAGTCATAAATGGAGGTGTGTGAAATCATACAATGGAGGTGTGTGAAATCATAGAATGAAAGTGTGAGAAATCACAGAATTGATGTTTGTGAAGTCAGAATGGAGGTGTGTGAAGACAGAAGGGAGGGGTGTGAAGTCATAGAATGGAGGTGTGTGAAGTCACAATGAAGGTGTGTGAACTCATAGAATGGAGGTGTGTGAGGTCACAGAAGGGAGGTGTGTGAAGTCATAGACTGGAGGTGTGTGAAGTCAAAATGGTGGTGTAAAGTCACAAATGGAGGTGTGTGAAGTCACAGAATGGAGGTGTTGAACTCAAAATGGAGGTGTGTGAAGGCAAAGAATGGAGGTGTGCGAGGTCAAAGAATGGAGGTGTGTGAAGTTATAGAATGGAGGTGTGTGAAGTCACAGAATGGAGGTGTGTGAAGTCACAGAATGGAGGTGTGTGAAGTCACAGAATGGAGGTGTGTGAAGTCACAGAATGGAGGTGTGTGAAGTCACAGAATGGAGGTGTGTGTACTCACAATGGAGGTGTGTGAAGTCAAAGAATGGAGGTGTGTGAAGTCAGATGGAGTTGTGTGACGTCATAGAATGCAGGTGTGTGAAGTCAGAATGGAGGTGTGTGAAGTCATAGAATGGAGGTGTGTGAAGTCAGAATGGAGGTGTGTGAACTCATAGAATGGAGGTGTGTGAAGTCACAATGAAGGTATGTGAAGTCATAGAATGGTGGTGTTTGAAGTCACAGAATGGAGGTGTGGAAGTCATAGAATGGAGGTGTGTGAAGTCAGAATGGAGGTGTGTGATGTCACAGAATGGAGGTGTGTGAATTCAGAATGGAGGGGTGTGAAGTCATAGAATGGAAGTGTGTGAAGTCATAGAATGGATGTGTGTGAAATCATAGAATGAACTTGTGTGAAGTCACAGAATGGAGGTTGTGAAGTCATAGAATGGAGGTGTGTGAAGTCATAGAATGGAGGTGTGTGAAGTTAGAATGGAGCTGTGTGAAGTCATAGAATGGAGGTGTGTGAAGTACAAACGGAGGTGTCTGAACTCATAGATTGGAGGTTTGTGAAGTCACAATGGAGGTGTGTGAAGTCACAGAATGGAGGTGTGTGAAGTCACAGAATGGAGGTGTGTGAAGTCAAAATGGTGGTGTGTACAGTCACAAATGAAGGTGTGTGAAGACACAGAATGGAGGTGTGTGAACTCAAAATGAAGGTGTGTGAAGTCAAAGAATGGAGGTGTGCGAAGTCAAAGAATGGAGGTGTGTGAAGTCACGGAATGTAGGTTTGTGAAGTCAAACATTGGAAGTGTGTGATGTTACAGAAAGGAGATGTGTGAAGTAATGGAATGGAGGTGTATGAAGTCATAGAATGGAGGTGTGTGAAGTCATAGAATATAGGTGTGTAATGTCATAGAATAGATGTGTGTGAAGTCATAGAATGGAGGTGTGTGAAGTCATAGAATGGAAGTGTGTGAAGTCATAGAATGGAGGTGTGTGATGTCATAGAATGGAGATGTGTGAAGTCACAGAATATAGGTGTGTGAAGTCACAGAAGGGAGGTGTGTGAAGTCACAGAATGGAGGTGTGTGAAGTCACAATGGAGGTGTGTGAAGTCATAGAATGCAGGTGTTTCAAGTCAAAGAATGGAGGAGTGTGAAGTCATAAATGGATGTGTGTGAAGTCACAGAATGGAGGTGTGTGATGTCAGACTAGAGGTGTGCGAAGTCATAGAATGGAGGTGTGTGAAGTCAGAATGGAGCTGTATGAAGTCATAGAATGGAGGATGGTGAAGGCAGAATGGAGGTGTGTGAAGTCAAAACGGAGGTGTGTGAAGTCATAGAATGGTGGTTTTTGAAGTCATAGAATGGAAGTGTGAGAAGTAATAGAATGGAGGTGTGTGTGAAGTCAGATTGGAGGTGTGTGAAGTCATAGAATTGAGGTGTGTCAACTCAGAAAGGAGGTGTGTGAATTCATAGAATGGAGGTGTGTGAAGTCATGCAATGGAGGTGTGTGAAATCATAGAATGGAAGTGTGTGAAATCACAGAATTGATGTTTGTGAAGTCAGAATGGAGGTGTGTGAAGTCAGAATGGAGGTGTGTGAAGTCATAGAATGGAGGTGTGTGAAGTCACAATGCAGGTGTGTGAACTCATAGAATGGAGGTGTGTGAAGTCATACAATGGAGGTGTGTGAAATCATAGAATGGAAGTGTGTGAAATCACAGAATTGATGTTTGTGTAGTCAGAATGGAGGTGTGTGAAGTCAGAATGGAGGTGTGTGAAGTCATAGAATGGAGGTGTGTGAAATCACAGAATGTAGGTGTGTAAAGTCACAGAATGGAGGTGTGTGAAGTCACAGAATGGAGGTGTGTGAAGTCACAGAATGGAGGTGTGTGAAGTTAAATGGTGGTGTAAAGTCACAAATGGAGGTGTGTGAAGTCACAGAATGGAGGTGTGTGAACTCAGAATGGAGGTTTGTGAAATCCCAGAATGGAGGTGTGGGAAGTACTAGAATGGAGTTTTGTGAAGTCACAGAATGGAGGTGTGTGAAGTCACAGAATGGAGGTGTGTGAACTCACAATAGAGGTGTGTGAAGTCAAAGAATGGAGGTGTGTGAAGTCAGATGGAGTTGTGTGAAGTCATAGGATGGAGGTTTGTGAAGTCAGAATGGAGGTGTGTGAACTCATGGAATGCAGGTGTGTGAAGTCACAATAGAGGTATATGAAGTCATAGAATGGTGGTGTGTGAAGTCACAGAATGGAGGTGTGGAAGTCATAGAATGAACGTGTGTGAAGTCAGAATGGAGGTGTGTGATGTCACAGAATGGAGGTGTGTGAATTCAGAATGGAGGGGTGTGAAGTCATAGAATTTAAGTGTGTGAAGTCATAGAATGGATGTGTGTGAAATCATAGAATGGACTTGTGTGAATTCACAGAATGGAGGTTGTGAAGTCATAGAATGGAGGTGAGTGAAGTCATAGAATGGAGGTGTGTGAAGTCAGAATGGAGCTGTGTGAAGTCATAGAATGGAGGTGTGTGAAGTCAGAACGGTGGTGTCTGAACTCATGGATTGGAGGTGTGTGAAGTCACAATGGAGGTGTGTGAACTCATAGAATGGAGGTGTGTGATGGCACAGAATGCAGGTGTGTGAAGTCACAGAATGGAGGTGTGTGAAGTCATAGAATGGAGGTGTGCGAAGTCATGAAATGGACGTGTGTGAAGTCAGAATGGAGGTTTGTTAAGCCACAGAATGGAGGTGTGTGAACTCAGAATGGAAGTGTGTGACATCACAGAATGTAGGGGTGTGAAGTCATACCATGGAGGTATGCGAAATCATAGAATGGAAGTGTGTTAAGTCATAGAATGGAGGTGTGTGAAGTCATAGAATGTAGATGTGTGAAGTCATATAATGGAGGTGTTTGAAGTCACCGAGGGAGGTGTGTGAAGTCACAGAATGGAGGTGTGTGAACTCAGAATGGATGTGTGAAGTCACAGAATGGAGGTGTGTGAAGTCATAGAATGGAATTGTGTGAAGTCATAGAATGGAGGTGTGTGAAGTCAGAATGGAGGTGCGTGAAGTCACCGAATGGAGGTGTGTGAGGTCAGAATTGAGGTGTGTGAAGTCACAGAATGGAGGTTTGTGAAGACTTAGAATGGAGGTGTGTGAAGTTATAGAATGGATGTTTCTGAAGTAAGAATGAAGATGTGTGAAGTCATAGAATGGAGGTGTGTGAAGTCATGGAATCGAGGGGTGTGAAGTCAAAATGGAGGTGTGTGAAGTCACAGAATGGAGGTGTGTGAAGTCACAGAATTGAGGTGTGTGAAGTCAAAACGTGGTGTGTACTGTCACAATTGGAGGTGTGTGAAGTCACAGAATGGAGGTGTGTGAACTCAAAATGGAGGTGTTTGAAGTCAAAGAATGGAGGTGTGCGAAGTCAAAGAATGGAGGTCTGTGAAGTCACGGAATGGAGGTTTGTGAAATCAAACACTGGAAGTGTGTGAAGTTACAAAAAGGAGATGTGTGAAGTCATAGAATGGAGGAGTACGAAGTCATAGAATGGAGGTGTGTGAAGTCATAATTGGAGGTGTGTGATGTCATAGAATGGAGGTGTGTGAAGTCATAGAATGGAGGTGTGTGAAGTCATAGAATGGAAGTGTGTGAAGTCATAGAATGGAGGTGTGTGAAGTCAAGGAATGGAGGTGTGTGAAGTCAAACAATGGAGGTGTGTGAAGTCACAGAATGGAGGTGTGTGAAGTTAGAGAATGGAAGTGTGTGAAGTCAAAATGGAGGTGTGTGAAGTCACAGAATGGAGGTGTGTGAAGTCACAGAATGGATGTGTGTGAAGTCAAAATGGTGGTGTGTACAGTCACAAATGGAGGTGTGTGAAGACACAGAATGGAGGTGTGTGAACTCAAAATGAAGGTGTGTGAAGTCAAAGAATGGAGGTGTGCGAAGTCAAAGAATGGAGGTCTGTGAAGTCACGGAATGGAGGTTTGTGAAGTCAAACACTGGAAGTGTGTGAAGTTACAAAAAGGAGATGTGTGAAGTCATAGAATGGAGGTGGACGAAGTCATAGAATGGAGGTGTGTGAAGTCATAATTGGAGGTGTGTGATGTCATAGAATGGAGGTGTGTGAAGTCATAGAATGGAGGTGTGTGAAGTCATAGAATGGAAGTGTGTGAAGTCATAGAATGGAGGTGTGTGAAGTCATGGAATGGAGGTGTGTGAAGTCAAAGAATGGAGGTGTGTGAAGTCAAACAATGGAGGTGTGTGAAGTCACAGAATGGAGGTGTGGGAAGTTACAGAATGGAAGTGTGAGGTCAAAATGGAGGTGTGTGAAGTCACAGAATGGAGGTGTGTGAAGTCACAGAATGGAGGTGTGTGAAGTCAAAATGGTGGTGTGTACAGTCACAAATGGAGGTGTGTGAAGACACAGAATGGAGGTGTGTGAACTCAAAATGAAGGTGTGTGAAGTCATAGAATGGAAGTGTGTGAAGTCATAGAATGGATGTGTGTGAAATCATAGAATGGGCTTGTGTGAAGTCACAGAATGGAGGTGTGTGAAGTACGAACGGAGGTGTCTGAACTCATAGATTGGAGGTGTGTGAAGTCACAATGGAGGTGTGTGAAGTCACAGAATTGAGGTGTGTGAAGTCACAGAATGGAGGTGTGTGAAGTCAAAATGGTGGTGTGTACAGTCACAAATGGAGGTGTGTGAAGACACAGAATGGAGGTGTGTGAACTCAAAATGACGGTGTGTGAAGTCAAAGAATGGAGGTGTGCGAAGTCAAAGAATGGAGGTGTGTGAAGTCACGGAATGGAGGTTTGTGAAGTCAAACATTGGAAGTGTGTGATGTTACAGAAAGGAGATGTGTGAAGTAATGGAATGGAGGTGTATGAAGTCATAGAATGGAGGTGTGTGAAGTCATAGAATGGAGGTGTGTAATGTCATAGAATAGAGGTGTGTGAAGTCATAGAATGGAGGTGTGTGAAGTCATAGAATGGAAGTGTGTGAAGTCATAGAATGGAGGTGTGTGATGTCATAGAATGGAGATGTGTGAAGTCATAGAATATAGGTGTGTGAAGTCACAGAAGGGAGGTGTGTGAAGTCACAGAATGGAGGTGTGTGAAGTCACAATGGAGGTGTTTGAAGTCATAGAATGCAGGTGTTTCAAGTCAAAGAATGGAGGAGTGTGAAGTCATAAATGGAGGTGTGTGAAGTCACAGAATGGAGGTGTGTGATGTCAGAATAGAGGTGTGCGAAGTCATAGAATGGAGGAGTGTGAAGTCAGAATGGAGCTGTGTGAAGTCATAGAATGGAGGATGGTGAAAGCAGAATGGAGGTGTGTGAAGTCACAACGGAGGTGTGTGAAGTCATAGAATGGTGGTTTTTGAAGTCATAGAATGGAAGTGTGAGAAGTAATAGAATGGAGGTGTGTGTGAAGTCAGATTGGAGGTGTGTGAAGTCATAGAATTGAGGTGTGTCAACTCAGAAAGGAGGTGTGTGAATTCATAGAATGGAGGTGTGTGAAGTCATACAATGGAGGTGTGTGAAATCATAGAATGGAAGTGTGTGAAATCACAGAATTGATGTTTGTGAAGTCAGAATGGAGGTGTGTGAAGTCATAGAATGGAGGTGTGTGAAGTCACAATGCAGGTGTGTGAACTCATAGAATGGAGGTGTGTGAAATCACAGAATGGCGGTGTGTAAAGTCACAGAATGGAGGTGTGTGAAGTCACAGAATGGAGGTGTGTGAAGTCACAGAATGGAGGTGTGTGAAGTTAAATGGTGGTGTAAAGTCACAAATGGAGGTGTGTGAAGTCACAGAATGGAGGTGTGTGAACTCAGAATGGAGGTTTGTGAAATCCCAGAATGGAGGTGTGGGATGTAGTAGAATGGAGTTTTGTGAAGTCACAGAATGGAGGTGTGTGAATTCATAGAATGGATTTGATTGAAGTCATAGAATGGAGGTGTGTGAAGTCACAGAATGGAGGTGTGTGAAGTCACAGAATGGAGGTGTGTGAACTCACAATGGAGGTGTTTGAAGTCAAAGAATGGAGGTGTGTGAAGTCAGATGGAGTTGTGTGAAGTCATAGAATGGAGGTGTGTGAAGTCAGAATGGAGGTGTGTGAAGTCATAGAATGGAGGTGTGTGAAGTCAGAATGGAGGTGTGTGAACTCATAGAATGGAGGTGTGTGAAGTCACCATGGAGGAATATGAAGTCATAGAATGATGGTGTGTGAAGTCACAGAATGGAGGTGTGGAAGTCATAGAATGGAGGTGTGTGAAGTCAGAATGGAGGTGTGTGATGTCACAGAATGGAGGTGTGTGAATTCAGAATGGAGGGGTGTGAAGTCATAGAATTTAAGTGTGTGAAGTCATAGAATGGATGTGTGCGAAATCATAGAATGGACTTGTGTGAAGTCACAGAATGGAGGTTGTGAAGTCATAGAATGGAGGTGTGTGAAATCACAGAATGGAGGTGTGTGAAGTTAAATGGTTGTGTAAAGTCACAAATGGCGGTGTGTGAAGTCATAAAATGGAGGTGTGTGAACTCAAAATGGAGTTGTGTGAAGTCAAAGAATGGAGGTGTGCGAAGTCAAAGAATGGAGGTGTGTGAAGTGATAGAATGGAGGTGTGCGAAGTCATAGAATGGAGGTGTGTGAAGTCATAGAATGAAGGTGTGTGAAGTCATGGAATGGAGGTGTCTGAAGTCAAAGAATGGAGGTGTGTGAAGTCAAACAATGGAGGTGTGTGAAGTCACAGAATGGAGGTGTGTGAAGTTACAGAATGGAGGTGTATAAACTCAAAATGGAGGTGTTTGAAGTCAAAGAATGAAGGTGTGCGAAGTCACGGAATGGAGGTGTGTGAAGTCACGGAATGGATGTTTGTGAAGTCAAACATTAGAAGTGTGTGAAGTTACAGAAAGGAGATGTGTGAAGTCATAAAATGGAGGTGTACGAAGTCATAGAATGGAGGTGTGTGAAGTCATAGAATGGAGGTGTGTGATGTCACAGAATGGAGGTGTGTGAAGTCATAGAATGGAGGTGTGTGAAGTCATAGAATGCAAGTGTGTGAAGTCATAGAATGGAGGTGTGTGATGTCATAGAATGGAGGTGTGTGAAGTCATAGAATGGAGGTGTTTGAAGTCAAAGAATGGAGGTGTGCGAAGTCAAAGAATGGAGGTGTGTGAAGTCATAGAATGGAGGTGTGTGAAGTCATAGAATGGAGGTGTGTGAAGTCATAGAATGAAAGTATGTGAAGTCACAGAATGAAGGTGTGTTAAGTCACAGAATGGAGGTGTGTGAAGTCACCGAGGGAGTTGTGTGAAGTCACAGAATGGAGGTGTGTGAACTCAGAATGGATGTGTGAAGTCACAAATGGAGGTGTGTGAAGTCATAGAATGGAAGTGTGTGAAGTCATAGAATGGATGTGTGTGTAGTCAGAATAGAGGTGAGTGAAGTCACCGAATGGAATTGTGTGAAGTCAGAATGGAGGTGTGTGAAGTCAAATGGTGGTGTAAAATCACAAATGGAGGTGTGTGAAGTCACAGAATGGAGGTGTGTGAACTCAAAATGGAGGTGTGTGAAGTCAAAGAGTGGAGGTGTGAGAAGTCAAAGAATGGAGGTGTGTGAAGTCACAGAATGGAGGTGTGTGAAGTCATAGAATGGAGGTGTGTGAAGTCATACAATTAAGGTGTGTGAAGTCAGAGAATGAAGGTGTGAGATGTCATAGAATGGAGGTGTGTGAAGTCATAGAATGGAGGTGTGTGAAGTCATAGAATGGAAGTGTGTGAAGTCGTAGAATGAATGTGTGTGATGTCATAGAATGGAGGTATGTGAAGTCATAGAATGGAGGTGTGTGAAGTCACAGAAGGAAGGTGTGTGAAGTCACAGAATGGAGGTGTGTGAAGTCACAATGGAGGTGTGTGAAGTCACAGAATGTAGGTGTTTGAAGTCAAAGTAGGGAGGAGTGTGAAGTCATAGAATGGAGGTATGTGAAGTCACACAATGGAGGTGTGTGATGTCAGAATAGAGGTGTGCGAAGTCATAGAATGGAGGTGTGTGAAGACAGAATGGAGCTGTGTGAAGTCATAGAATGGAGGTTTGTGAAATCAGAATGGAGGTGTGTGAAGTCACAATAGAGGTGTGTGAAGTCATAGAATGGACGTTTTTGAAGTCACAGAATGGAGGTGTGACAAGTCATAGAATGGTGGTGTGTGTGAAATCAGATTGGAGGTGTGTGAAGTCATAGAATTGAGGTGTGTCAACTGAGAAAGGAGGTGTTGAAGTCATAAATGGAGGTGTGTGAAATCATACAATGGAGGTGTGTGAAATCATAGAATGAAAGTGTGAGAAATCACAGAATTGATGTTTGTGAAGTCAGAATGGAGGTGTGTGAAGACAGAAGGGAGGGGTGTGAAGTCATAGAATGGAGGTGTGTGAAGTCACAATGAAGGTGTGTGAACTCATAGAATGGAGGTGTGTGAGGTCACAGAAGGGAGGTGTGTGAAGTCATAGACTGGAGGTGTGTGAAGTCAAAATGGTGGTGTAAAGTCACAAATGGAGGTGTGTGAAGTCACAGAATGGAGGTGTTGAACTCAAAATGGAGGTGTGTGAAGGCAAAGAATGGAGGTGTGCGAGGTCAAAGAATGGAGGTGTGTGAAGTTATAGAATGGAGGTGTGTGAAGTCACAGAATGGAGGTGTGTGAAGTCACAGAATGGAGGTGTGTGAAGTCACAGAATGGAGGTGTGTGAAGTCACAGAATGGAGGTGTGTGAAGTCACAGAATGGAGGTGTGTGTACTCACAATGGAGGTGTGTGAAGTCAAAGAATGGAGGTGTGTGAAGTCAGATGGAGTTGTGTGACGTCATAGAATGCAGGTGTGTGAAGTCAGAATGGAGGTGTGTGAAGTCATAGAATGGAGGTGTGTGAAGTCAGAATGGAGGTGTGTGAACTCATAGAATGGAGGTGTGTGAAGTCACAATGAAGGTATGTGAAGTCATAGAATGGTGGTGTTTGAAGTCACAGAATGGAGGTGTGGAAGTCATAGAATGGAGGTGTGTGAAGTCAGAATGGAGGTGTGTGATGTCACAGAATGGAGGTGTGTGAATTCAGAATGGAGGGGTGTGAAGTCATAGAATGGAAGTGTGTGAAGTCATAGAATGGATGTGTGTGAAATCATAGAATGAACTTGTGTGAAGTCACAGAATGGAGGTTGTGAAGTCATAGAATGGAGGTGTGTGAAGTCATAGAATGGAGGTGTGTGAAGTTAGAATGGAGCTGTGTGAAGTCATAGAATGGAGGTGTGTGAAGTACAAACGGAGGTGTCTGAACTCATAGATTGGAGGTTTGTGAAGTCACAATGGAGGTGTGTGAAGTCACAGAATGGAGGTGTGTGAAGTCACAGAATGGAGGTGTGTGAAGTCAAAATGGTGGTGTGTACAGTCACAAATGAAGGTGTGTGAAGACACAGAATGGAGGTGTGTGAACTCAAAATGAAGGTGTGTGAAGTCAAAGAATGGAGGTGTGCGAAGTCAAAGAATGGAGGTGTGTGAAGTCACGGAATGTAGGTTTGTGAAGTCAAACATTGGAAGTGTGTGATGTTACAGAAAGGAGATGTGTGAAGTAATGGAATGGAGGTGTATGAAGTCATAGAATGGAGGTGTGTGAAGTCATAGAATATAGGTGTGTAATGTCATAGAATAGATGTGTGTGAAGTCATAGAATGGAGGTGTGTGAAGTCATAGAATGGAAGTGTGTGAAGTCATAGAATGGAGGTGTGTGATGTCATAGAATGGAGATGTGTGAAGTCACAGAATATAGGTGTGTGAAGTCACAGAAGGGAGGTGTGTGAAGTCACAGAATGGAGGTGTGTGAAGTCACAATGGAGGTGTGTGAAGTCATAGAATGCAGGTGTTTCAAGTCAAAGAATGGAGGAGTGTGAAGTCATAAATGGATGTGTGTGAAGTCACAGAATGGAGGTGTGTGATGTCAGACTAGAGGTGTGCGAAGTCATAGAATGGAGGTGTGTGAAGTCAGAATGGAGCTGTATGAAGTCATAGAATGGAGGATGGTGAAGGCAGAATGGAGGTGTGTGAAGTCAAAACGGAGGTGTGTGAAGTCATAGAATGGTGGTTTTTGAAGTCATAGAATGGAAGTGTGAGAAGTAATAGAATGGAGGTGTGTGTGAAGTCAGATTGGAGGTGTGTGAAGTCATAGAATTGAGGTGTGTCAACTCAGAAAGGAGGTGTGTGAATTCATAGAATGGAGGTGTGTGAAGTCATGCAATGGAGGTGTGTGAAATCATAGAATGGAAGTGTGTGAAATCACAGAATTGATGTTTGTGAAGTCAGAATGGAGGTGTGTGAAGTCAGAATGGAGGTGTGTGAAGTCATAGAATGGAGGTGTGTGAAGTCACAATGCAGGTGTGTGAACTCATAGAATGGAGGTGTGTGAAATCACAGAATGGAGGTGTGTAAAGTCACAGAATGGAGGTGTGTGAAGTCACAGAATGGAGGTGTGTGAAGTTAAATGGTGGTGTAAAGCCACAAATGGAGGTGTGTGAAGTCACAGAATGGAGGTGTGCGAAGTCAAAGAATGGAGGTGTGTGAAGTGATAGAATGGAGGTGTGCGAAGTCATAGAATGGAGGTGTGTGAAGTCATAGAATGAAGGTGTGTGAAGTCATGGAATGGAGGTGTCTGAAGTCAAAGAATGGAGGTGTGTGAAGTCAAACAATGGAGGTGTGTGAAGTCACAGAATGGAGGTGTGTGAAGTTACAGAATGGAGGTGTATAAACTCAAAATGGAGGTGTTTGAAGTCAAAGAATGAAGGTGTGCGAAGTCACGGAATGGAGGTGTGTGAAGTCACGGAATGGATGTTTGTGAAGTCAAACATTAGAAGTGTGTGAAGTTACAGAAAGGAGATGTGTGAAGTCATAAAATGGAGGTGTACGAAGTCATAGAATGGAGGTGTGTGAAGTCATAGAATGGAGGTGTGTGATGTCACAGAATGGAGGTGTGTGAAGTCATAGAATGGAGGTGTGTGAAGTCATAGAATGCAAGTGTGTGAAGTCATAGAATGGAGGTGTGTGATGTCATAGAATGGAGGTGTGTGAAGTCATAGAATGGAGGTGTTTGAAGTCAAAGAATGGAGGTGTGCGAAGTCAAAGAATGGAGGTGTGTGAAGTCATAGAATGGAGGTGTGTGAAGTCATAGAATGGAGGTGTGTGAAGTCATAGAATGAAAGTATGTGAAGTCACAGAATGAAGGTGTGTTAAGTCACAGAATGGAGGTGTGTGAAGTCACCGAGGGAGTTGTGTGAAGTCACAGAATGGAGGTGTGTGAACTCAGAATGGATGTGTGAAGTCACAAATGGAGGTGTGTGAAGTCATAGAATGGAAGTGTGTGAAGTCATAGAATGGATGTGTGTGTAGTCAGAATAGAGGTGAGTGAAGTCACCGAATGGAATTGTGTGAAGTCAGAATGGAGGTGTGTGAAGTCAAATGGTGGTGTAAAATCACAAATGGAGGTGTGTGAAGTCACAGAATGGAGGTGTGTGAACTCAAAATGGAGGTGTGTGAAGTCAAAGAGTGGAGGTGTGAGAAGTCAAAGAATGGAGGTGTGTGAAGTCACAGAATGGAGGTGTGTGAAGTCATAGAATGGAGGTGTGTGAAGTCATACAATTAAGGTGTGTGAAGTCAGAGAATGAAGGTGTGAGATGTCATAGAATGGAGGTGTGTGAAGTCATAGAATGGAGGTGTGTGAAGTCATAGAATGGAAGTGTGTGAAGTCGTAGAATGAATGTGTGTGATGTCATAGAATGGAGGTATGTGAAGTCATAGAATGGAGGTGTGTGAAGTCACAGAAGGAAGGTGTGTGAAGTCACAGAATGGAGGTGTGTGAAGTCACAATGGAGGTGTGTGAAGTCACAGAATGTAGGTGTTTGAAGTCAAAGTAGGGAGGAGTGTGAAGTCATAGAATGGAGGTATGTGAAGTCACACAATGGAGGTGTGTGATGTCAGAATAGAGGTGTGCGAAGTCATAGAATGGAGGTGTGTGAAGACAGAATGGAGCTGTGTGAAGTCATAGAATGGAGGTTTGTGAAATCAGAATGGAGGTGTGTGAAGTCACAATAGAGGTGTGTGAAGTCATAGAATGGAGGTTTTTGAAGTCAAAGAATGGAGGTGTGACAAGTCATAGAATGGTGGTGTGTGTGAAATCAGATTGGAGGTGTGTGAAGTCATAGAATTGAGGTGTGTCAACTCAGAAAGGAGGTGTTGAAGTCATAAATGGAGGTGTGTGAAATCATACAATGGAGGTGTGTGAAATCATAGAATGAAAGTGTGAGAAATCACAGAATTGATGTTTGTGAAGTCAGAATGGAGGTGTGTGAAGACAGAAGGGAGGGGTGTGAAGTCATAGAATGGAGGTGTGTGAAGTCACAATGAAGGTGTGTGAACTCATAGAATGGAGGTGTGTGAGGTCACAGAAGGGAGGTGTGTGAAGTCATAGACTGGAGGTGTGTGAAGTCAAAATGGTGGTGTAAAGTCACAAATGGAGGTGTGTGAAGTCACAGAATGGAGGTGTTGAACTCAAAATGGAGGTGTGTGAAGGCAAAGAATGGAGGTGTGCGAGGTCAAAGAATGGAGGTGTGTGAAGTTATAGAATGGAGGTGTGTGAAGTCACAGAATGGAGGTGTGTGAAGTCACAGAATGGAGGTGTGTGAAGTCACAGAATGGAGGTGTGTGAAGTCACAGAATGGAGGTGTGTGAAGTCACAGAATGGAGGTGTGTGTACTCACAATGGAGGTGTGTGAAGTCAAAGAATGGAGGTGTGTGAAGTCAGATGGAGTTGTGTGACGTCATAGAATGCAGGTGTGTGAAGTCAGAATGGAGGTGTGTGAAGTCATAGAATGGAGGTGTGTGAAGTCAGAATGGAGGTGTGTGAACTCATAGAATGGAGGTGTGTGAAGTCACAATGAAGGTATGTGAAGTCATAGAATGGTGGTGTTTGAAGTCACAGAATGGAGGTGTGGAAGTCATAGAATGGAGGTGTGTGAAGTCAGAATGGAGGTGTGTGATGTCACAGAATGGAGGTGTGTGAATTCAGAATGGAGGGGTGTGAAGTCATAGAATGGAAGTGTGTGAAGTCATAGAATGGATGTGTGTGAAATCATAGAATGAACTTGTGTGAAGTCACAGAATGGAGGTTGTGAAGTCATAGAATGGAGGTGTGTGAAGTCATAGAATGGAGGTGTGTGAAGTTAGAATGGAGCTGTGTGAAGTCATAGAATGGAGGTGTGTGAAGTACAAACGGAGGGGTCTGAACTCATAGATTGGAGGTTTGTGAAGTCACAATGGAGGTGTGTGAAGTCACAGAATGGAGGTGTGTGAAGTCACAGAATGGAGGTGTGTGAAGTCAAAATGGTGGTGTGTACAGTCACAAATGAAGGTGTGTGAAGACACAGAATGGAGGTGTGTGAACTCAAAATGAAGGTGTGTGAAGTCAAAGAATGGAGGTGTGCGAAGTCAAAGAATGGAGGTGTGTGAAGTCACGGAATCTAGGTTTGTGAAGTCAAACATTGGAAGTGTGTGATGTTACAGAAAGGAGATGTGTGAAGTAATGGAATGGAGGTGTATGAAGTCATAGAATGGAGGTGTGTGAAGTCATAGAATATAGGTGTGTAATGTCATAGAATAGATGTGTGTGAAGTCATAGAATGGAGGTGTGTGAAGTCATAGAATGGAAGTGTGTGAAGTCATAGAATGGAGGTGTGTGATGTCATAGAATGGAGATGTGTGAAGTCACAGAATATAGGTGTGTGAAGTCACAGAAGGGAGGTGTGTGAAGTCACAGAATGGAGGTGTGTGAAGTCACAATGGAGGTGTGTGAAGTCATAGAATGCAGGTGTTTCAAGTCAAAGAATGGAGGAGTGTGAAGTCATAAATGGATGTGTGTGAAGTCACAGAATGGAGGTGTGTGATGTCAGACTAGAGGTGTGCGAAGTCATAGAATGGAGGTGTGTGAAGTCAGAATGGAGCTGTATGAAGTCATAGAATGGAGGATGGTGAAGGCAGAATGGAGGTGTGTGAAGTCAAAACGGAGGTGTGTGAAGTCATAGAATGGTGGTTTTTGAAGTCATAGAATGGAAGTGTGAGAAGTAATAGAATGGAGGTGTGTGTGAAGTCAGATTGGAGGTGTGTGAAGTCATAGAATTGAGGTGTGTCAACTCAGAAAGGAGGTGTGTGAATTCATAGAATGGAGGTGTGTGAAGTCATGCAATGGAGGTGTGTGAAATCATAGAATGGAAGTGTGTGAAATCACAGAATTGATGTTTGTGAAGTCAGAATGGAGGTGTGTGAAGTCAGAATGGAGGTGTGTGAAGTCATAGAATGGAGGTGTGTGAAGTCACAATGCAGGTGTGTGAACTCATAGAATGGAGGTGTGTGAAATCACAGAATGGAGGTGTGTAAAGTCACAGAATGGAGGTGTGTAAAGTCACAGAATGGAGGTGTGTGAAGATAAATGGTGGTGTAAAGCCACAAATGGAGGTGTGTGAAGTCACAGAATGGAGGTGTGTGAACTCAGAATGGAGGTTTGTGAAATCCCAGAATGGAGGTGTGGGAAGTAGTAGAATGGAGTTTTGTGAAGTCACAGAATGGAGGTGTGTGAATTCATAGAATGGATTTGTTTGAAGTCATAGAATGGAGGTGTGTGAAGTCACAGAATGGAGGTGTGTGAAGTCACAGAATGGAGGTGTGTGAACTCACAATGGAGGTGTGTGAAGTCAAAGAATGGAGGTGTGTGAAGTCAGATGGAGTTGTGTGAAGTCATAGAATGGAGGTGTGTGAAGTCAGAATGGAGGTGTGTGAAGTCATATAATGGAGGTGTGTTAAGTCAGAATGGAGGTGTGTGAACTCATAGAATGGAGGTGTGTGAAGTCACAATGGAGGAATATGAAGTCATAGAATGGTGGTGTGTGAAATCACAGAATGGAGGTGTGGAAGTCATAGAATGGAGGTGTGTGAAGTCAGAATGGAGGTGTGTGATGTCACAGAATGGAGGTGTGTGAATTCAGAATGGAGGGGTGTGAAGTCATAGAATTTAAGTGTGTGAAGTCATAGAATGGAGGTGTGTGAAGTCATAGAATGGACTTGTGTGAAGTCACAGAATGGAGGTGTGTGAAGTCACAATGGAGGTGTGTGAAGTCATAGAATGCAGGTGTTTCAAGTCAAAGAATGGAGGAGTGTGAAGTCATAAATGGAGGTGTGTGAAGTCACAGAATGTAGGTGTGTGAAGTCAGAATGGAGCTGTGTGAAGTCATAGAATGGAGGATGGTGAAGGCAGAATGGAGGTGTGTGAAGTCACAACGGAGGTGTGTGAAGTCATAGAATGGTGGTTTTTGAAGTCACAGAATGGAAGTGTGAGAAGTAATAGAATGGAGGTGTGTGTGAAATCAGATTGGAGGTGTGTGAAGTCATAGAATTGAGGTGTGTCAACTCAGAAAGGAGGTGTGTGAATTCATAGAATGGAGGTGTGTGAAGTCATACAATGGAGGTTTGTGAAATCATAGAATGGAAGTGTGTGAAATCACAGAATTGATGTTTGTGTAGTCAGAATGGAGGTGTGTGAAGTCAGAATGGAGGTGTGTGAAGTCATAGAATGGAGGTGTGTGAAATCACAGAATGTAGGTGTGTAAAGTCACAGAATGGAGGTGTGTGAAGTCACAGAATGGAGGTGTGTGAAGTCACAGAATGGAGGTGTGTGAAGTTAAATGGTGGTGTAAAGTCACAAATGGAGGTGTGTGAAGTCACAGAATGGAGGTGTGTGAACTCAGAAAGGAGGTTTGTGAAATCCCAGAATGGAGGTGTGGGAAGTACTAGAATGGAGTTTTGTGAAGTCACAGAATGGAGGTGTGTGAATTCATAGAATGGATTTGTTTGAAGTCATAGAATGGAGGTGTGTGAAGTCACAGAATGGAGGTGTGTGAAGTCACAGAATGGAGGTGTGTGAACTCACAATAGAGGTGTGTGAAGTCAAAGAATGGAGGTGTGTGAAGTCAGATGGAGTTGTGTGAAGTCATAGGATGGAGGTTTGTGAAGTCAGAATGGAGGTGTGTGAACTCATGGAATGGAGGTGTGTGAAGTCACAATAGAGGTATATGAAGTCATAGAATGGTGGTGTGTGAAGTCACAGAATGGAGGTGTGGAAGTCATAGAATGGACGTGTGTGAAGTCAGAATGGAGGTGTGTGATGTCACAGAATGGAGGTGTGTGAATTCAGAATGGAGGGGTGTGAAGTCATAGAATTTAAGTGTGTGAAGTCATAGAATGGATGTGTGTGAAATCATAGAATGGACTTGTGTGAATTCACAGAATGGAGGTTGTGAAGTCATAGAATGGAGGTGAGTGAAGTCATAGAATGGAGGTGTGTGAAGTCAGAATGGAGCTGTGTGAAGTCATAGAATGGAGGTGTGTGAAGTCAGAACGGTGGTGTCTGAACTCATGGATTGGAGGTGTGTGAAGTCACAATGGAGGTGTGTGAACTCATAGAATGGAGGTGTGTGATGGCACAGAATGCAGGTGTGTGAAGTCACAGAATGGAGGTGTGTGAAGTCATAGAATGGAGGTGTGCGAAGTCATGAAATGGACGTGTGTGAAGTCAGAATGGAGGTTTGTTAAGCCACAGAATGGAGGTGTGTGAACTCAGAATGGAAGTGTGTGACGTCACAGAATGTAGGGGCGTGAAGTCATACCATGGAGGTATGCGAAATCATAGAATGGAAGTGTGTTAAGTCATAGAATGGAGGTGTGTGAAGTCATAGAATGTAGATGTGTGAAGTCATATAATGGAGGTGTTTGAAGTCACCGAGGGAGGTGTGTGAAGTCACAGAATGGAGGTGTGTGAACTCAGAATGGATGTGTGAAGTCACAGAATGGAGGTGTGTGAAGTCATAGAATGGAATTGTGTGAAGTCATAGAATGGAGGTGTGTGAAGTCAGAATGGAGGTGCGTGAAGTCACCGAATGGAGGTGTGTGAGGTCAGAATTGAGGTGTGTGAAGTCACAGAATGGAGGTTTGTGAAGACTTAGAATGGAGGTGTGTGAAGTTATAGAATGGATGTTTCTGAAGTAAGAATGAAGATGTGTGAAGTCATAGAATGGAGGTGTGTGAAGTCATGGAATCGAGGGGTGTGAAGTCAAAATGGAGGTGTGTGAAGTCACAGAATGGAGGTGTGTGAAGTCACAGAATTGAGGTGTGTGAAGTCAAAACGTGGTGTGTACTGTCACAATTGGAGGTGTGTGAAGTCACAGAATGGAGGTGTGTGAACTCAAAATGGAGGTGTTTGAAGTCAAAGAATGGAGGTGTGCGAAGTCAAAGAATGGAGGTCTGTGAAGTCACGGAATGGAGGTTTGTGAAATCAAACACTGGAAGTGTGTGAAGTTACAAAAAGGAGATGTGTGAAGTCATAGAATGGAGGAGTACGAAGTCATAGAATGGAGGTGTGTGAAGTCATAATTGGAGGTGTGTGATGTCATAGAATGGAGGTGTGTGAAGTCATAGAATGGAGGTGTGTGAAGTCATAGAATGGAAGTGTGTGAAGTCATAGAATGGAGGTGTGTGAAGTCAAGGAATGGAGGTGTGTGAAGTCAAACAATGGAGGTGTGTGAAGTCACAGAATGGAGGTGTGTGAAGTTAGAGAATGGAAGTGTGTGAAGTCAAAATGGAGGTGTGTGAAGTCACAGAATGGAGGTGTGTGAAGTCACAGAATGGATGTGTGTGAAGTCAAAATGGTGGTGTGTACAGTCACAAATGGAGGTGTGTGAAGACACAGAATGGAGGTGTGTGAACTCAAAATGAAGGTGTGTGAAGTCAAAGAATGGAGGTGTGCGAAGTCAAAGAATGGAGGTCTGTGAAGTCACGGAATGGAGGTTTGTGAAGTCAAACACTGGAAGTGTGTGAAGTTACAAAAAGGAGATGTGTGAAGTCATAGAATGGAGGTGGACGAAGTCATAGAATGGAGGTGTGTGAAGTCATAATTGGAGGTGTGTGATGTCATAGAATGGAGGTGTGTGAAGTCATAGAATGGAGGTGTGTGAAGTCATAGAATGGAAGTGTGTAAAGTCATAGAATGGAGGTGTGTGAAGTCATGGAATGGAGGTGTGTGAAGTCAAAGAATGGAGGTGTGTGAAGTCAAACAATGGAGGTGTGTGAAGTCACAGAATGGAGGTGTGGGAAGTTACAGAATGGAAGTGTGAGGTCAAAATGGAGGTGTGTGAAGTCACAGAATGGAGGTGTGTGAAGTCACAGAATGGAGGTGTGTGAAGTCAAAATGGTGGTGTGTACAGTCACAAATGGAGGTGTGTGAAGACACAGAATGGAGGTGTGTGAACTCAAAATGAAGGTGTGTGAAGTCATAGAATGGAAGTGTGTGAAGTCATAGAATGGATGTGTGTGAAATCATAGAATGGGCTTGTGTGAAGTCACAAAATGGAGGTGTGTGAAGTACGAACGGAGGTGTCTGAACTCATAGATTGGAGGTGTGTGAAGTCACAATGGAGGTGTGTGAAGTCACAGAATTGAGGTGTGTGAAGTCACAGAATGGAGGTGTGTGAAGTCAAAATGGTGGTGTGTACAGTCACAAATGGAGGTGTGTGAAGACACAGAATGAAGGTGTGTGAACTCAAAATGACGGTGTGTGAAGTCAAAGAATGGAGGTGTGCGAAGTCAAAGAATGGAGGTGTGTGAAGTCACGGAATGGAGGTTTGTGAAGTCAAACACTGGAAGTGTGTGATGTTACAGAAAGGAGATGTGTGAAGTAATGGAATGGAGGTGTATGAAGTCATAGAATGGAGGTGTGTGAAGTCATAGAATGGAGGTGTGTAATGTCATAGAATAGAGGTGTGTGAAGTCATAGAATGGAGGTGTGTGAAGTCATAGAATGGAAGTGTGTGAAGTCATAGAATGGAGGTGTGTGATGTCATAGAATGGAGATGTGTGAAGTCATAGAATATAGGTGTGTGAAGTCACAGAAGGGAGGTGTGTGAAGTCACAGAATGGAGGTGTGTGAAGTCACAATGGAGGTGTTTGAAGTCATAGAATGCAGGTGTTTCAAGTCAAAGAATGGAGGAGTGTGAAGTCATAAATGGAGGTGTGTGAAGTCACAGAATGGAGGTGTGTGATGTCAGAATAGAGGTGTGCGAAGTCATAGAATGGAGGAGTGTGAAGTCAGAATGGAGCTGTGTGAAGTCATAGAATGGAGGATGGTGAAAGCAGAATGGAGGTGTGTGAAGTCACAACGGAGGTGTGTGAAGTCATAGAATGGTGGTTTTTGAAGTCATAGAATGGAAGTGTGAGAAGTAATAGAATGGAGGTGTGTGTGAAGTCAGATTGGAGGTGTGTGAAGTCATAGAATTGAGGTGTGTCAACTCAGAAAGGAGGTGTGTGAATTCATAGAATGGAGGTGTGTGAAGTCATACAATGGAGGTGTGTGAAATCATAGAATGGAAGTGTGTGAAATCACAGAATTGATGTTTGTGAAGTCAGAATGGAGGTGTGTGAAGTCATAGAATGGAGGTGTGTGAAGTCACAGAATGGAGGTGTGTGAAGTTAAATGGTGGTGTAAAGCCACAAATGGAGGTGTGTGAAGTCACAGAATGGAGGTGTGCGAAGTCAAAGAATGGAGGTGTGTGAAGTGATAGAATGGAGGTGTGCGAAGTCATAGAATGGAGGTGTGTGAAGTCATAGAATGAAGGTGTGTGAAGTCATGGAATGGAGGTGTCTGAAGTCAAAGAATGGAGGTGTGTGAAGTCAAACAATGGAGGTGTGTGAAGTCACAGAATGGAGGTGTGTGAAGTTACAGAATGGAGGTGTATAAACTCAAAATGGAGGTGTTTGAAGTCAAAGAATGAAGGTGTGCGAAGTCACGGAATGGAGGTGTGTGAAGTCACGGAATGGATGTTTGTGAAGTCAAACATTAGAAGTGTGTGAAGTTACAGAAAGGAGATGTGTGAAGTCATAAAATGGAGGTGTACGAAGTCATAGAATGGAGGTGTGTGAAGTCATAGAATGGAGGTGTGTGATGTCACAGAATGGAGGTGTGTGAAGTCATAGAATGGAGGTGTGTGAAGTCATAGAATGCAAGTGTGTGAAGTCATAGAATGGAGGTGTGTGATGTCATAGAATGGAGGTGTGTGAAGTCATAGAATGGAGGTGTTTGAAGTCAAAGAATGGAGGTGTGCGAAGTCAAAGAATGGAGGTGTGTGAAGTCATAGAATGGAGGTGTGTGAAGTCATAGAATGGAGGTGTGTGAAGTCATAGAATGAAAGTATGTGAAGTCACAGAATGAAGGTGTGTTAAGTCACAGAATGGAGGTGTGTGAAGTCACCGAGGGAGTTGTGTGAAGTCACAGAATGGAGGTGTGTGAACTCAGAATGGATGTGTGAAGTCACAAATGGAGGTGTGTGAAGTCATAGAATGGAAGTGTGTGAAGTCATAGAATGGATGTGTGTGTAGTCAGAATAGAGGTGAGTGAAGTCACCGAATGGAATTGTGTGAAGTCAGAATGGAGGTGTGTGAAGTCAAATGGTGGTGTAAAATCACAAATGGAGGTGTGTGAAGTCACAGAATGGAGGTGTGTGAACTCAAAATGGAGGTGTGTGAAGTCAAAGAGTGGAGGTGTGAGAAGTCAAAGAATGGAGGTGTGTGAAGTCACAGAATGGAGGTGTGTGAAGTCATAGAATGGAGGTGTGTGAAGTCATACAATTAAGGTGTGTGAAGTCAGAGAATGAAGGTGTGAGATGTCATAGAATGGAGGTGTGTGAAGTCATAGAATGGAGGTGTGTGAAGTCATAGAATGGAAGTGTGTGAAGTCGTAGAATGAATGTGTGTGATGTCATAGAATGGAGGTATGTGAAGTCATAGAATGGAGGTGTGTGAAGTCACAGAAGGAAGGTGTGTGAAGTCACAGAATGGAGGTGTGTGAAGTCACAATGGAGGTGTGTGAAGTCACAGAATGTAGGTGTTTGAAGTCAAAGTAGGGAGGAGTGTGAAGTCATAGAATGGAGGTATGTGAAGTCACACAATGGAGGTGTGTGATGTCAGAATAGAGGTGTGCGAAGTCATAGAATGGAGGTGTGTGAAGACAGAATGGAGCTGTGTGAAGTCATAGAATGGAGGTTTGTGAAATCAGAATGGAGGTGTGTGAAGTCACAATAGAGGTGTGTGAAGTCATAGAATGGAGGTTTTTGAAGTCACAGAATGGAGGTGTGACAAGTCATAGAATGGTGGTGTGTGTGAAATCAGATTGGAGGTGTGTGAAGTCATAGAATTGAGGTGTGTCAACTCAGAAAGGAGGTGTTGAAGTCATAAATGGAGGTGTGTGAAATCATACAATGGAGGTGTGTGAAATCATAGAATGAAAGTGTGAGAAATCACAGAATTGATGTTTGTGAAGTCAGAATGGAGGTGTGTGAAGACAGAAGGGAGGGGTGTGAAGTCATAGAATGGAGGTGTGTGAAGTCACAATGAAGGTGTGTGAACTCATAGAATGGAGGTGTGTGAGGTCACAGAAGGGAGGTGTGTGAAGTCATAGACTGGAGGTGTGTGAAGTCAAAATGGTGGTGTAAAGTCACAAATGGAGGTGTGTGAAGTCACAGAATGGAGGTGTTGAACTCAAAATGGAGGTGTGTGAAGGCAAAGAATGGAGGTGTGCGAGGTCAAAGAATGGAGGTGTGTGAAGTTATAGAATGGAGGTGTGTGAAGTCACAGAATGGAGGTGTGTGAAGTCACAGAATGGAGGTGTGTGAAGTCACAGAATGGAGGTGTGTGAAGTCACAGAATGGAGGTGTGTGAAGTCACAGAATGGAGGTGTGTGTACTCACAATGGAGGTGTGTGAAGTCAAAGAATGGAGGTGTGTGAAGTCAGATGGAGTTGTGTGACGTCATAGAATGCAGGTGTGTGAAGTCAGAATGGAGGTGTGTGAAGTCATAGAATGGAGGTGTGTGAAGTCAGAATGGAGGTGTGTGAACTCATAGAATGGAGGTGTGTGAAGTCACAATGAAGGTATGTGAAGTCATAGAATGGTGGTGTTTGAAGTCACAGAATGGAGGTGTGGAAGTCATAGAATGGAGGTGTGTGAAGTCAGAATGGATGTGTGTGATGTCACAGAATGGAGGTGTGTGAATTCAGAATGGAGGGGTGTGAAGTCATAGAATGGAAGTGTGTGAAGTCATAGAATGGATGTGTGTGAAATCATAGAATGAACTTGTGTGAAGTCACAGAATGGAGGTTGTGAAGTCATAGAATGGAGGTGTGTGAAGTCATAGAATGGAGGTGTGTGAAGTTAGAATGGAGCTGTGTGAAGTCATAGAATGGAGGTGTGTGAAGTACAAACGGAGGTGTCTGAACTCATAGATTGGAGGTTTGTGAAGTCACAATGGAGGTGTGTGAAGTCACAGAATGGAGGTGTGTGAAGTCACAGAATGGAGGTGTGTGAAGTCAAAATGGTGGTGTGTACAGTCACAAATGAAGGTGTGTGAAGACACAGAATGGAGGTGTGTGAACTCAAAATGAAGGTGTGTGAAGTCAAAGAATGGAGGTGTGCGAAGTCAAAGAATGGAGGTGTGTGAAGTCACGGAATGTAGGTTTGTGAAGTCAAACATTGGAAGTGTGTGATGTTACAGAAAGGAGATGTGTGAAGTAATGGAATGGAGGTGTATGAAGTCATAGAATGGAGGTGTGTGAAGTCATAGAATATAGGTGTGTAATGTCATAGAATAGATGTGTGTGAAGTCATAGAATGGAGGTGTGTGAAGTCATAGAATGGAAGTGTGTGAAGTCATAGAATGGAGGTGTGTGATGTCATAGAATGGAGATGTGTGAAGTCACAGAATATAGGTGTGTGAAGTCACAGAAGGGAGGTGTGTGAAGTCACAGAATGGAGGTGTGTGAAGTCACAATGGAGGTGTGTGAAGTCATAGAATGCAGGTGTTTCAAGTCAAAGAATGGAGGAGTGTGAAGTCATAAATGGATGTGTGTGAAGTCACAGAATGGAGGTGTGTGATGTCAGACTAGAGGTGTGCGAACTCATAGAATGGAGGTGTGTGAAGTCAGAATGGAGCTGTATGAAGTCATAGAATGGAGGATGGTGAAGGTAGAATGGAGGTGTGTGAAGTCAAAACGGAGGTGTGTGAAGTCATAGAATGGTGGTTTTTGAAGTCATAGAATGGAAGTGTGAGAAGTAATAGAATGGAGGTGTGTGTGAAGTCAGATTGGAGGTGTGTGAAGTCATAGAATTGAGGTGTGTCAACTCAGAAAGGAGGTGTGTGAATTCATAGAATGGAGGTGTGTGAAGTCATGCAATGGAGGTGTGTGAAATCATAGAATGGAAGTGTGTGAAATCACAGAATTGATGTTTGTGAAGTCAGAATGGAGGTGTGTGAAGTCAGAATGGAGGTGTGTGAAGTCATAGAATGGAGGTGTGTGAAGTCACAATGCAGGTGTGTGAACTCATAGAATGGAGGTGTGTGAAATCACAGAATGGAGGTGTGTAAAGTCACAGAATGGAGGTGTGTGAAGTCACAGAATGGAGGTGTGTGAAGTTAAATGGTGGTGTAAAGCCACAAATGGAGGTGTGTGAAGTCACAGAATGGAGGTGTGTGAACTCAGAATGGAGGTTTGTGAAATCCCAGAATGGAGGTGTGGGAAGTAGTAGAATGGAGTTTTGTGAAGTCACAGAATGGAGGTGTGTGAATTCATAGAATGGATTTGTTTGAAGTCATAGAATGGAGGTGTGTGAAGTCACAGAATGGAGGTGTGTGAAGTCACAGAATGGAGGTGTGTGAACTCACAATGGAGGTGTGTGAAGTCAAAGAATGGAGGTGTGTGAAGTCAGATGGAGTTGTGTGAAGTCATAGAATGGAGGTGTGTGAAGTCAGAATGGAGGTGTGTGAAGTCATATAATGGAGGTGTGTTAAGTCAGAATGGAGGTGTGTGAACTCATAGAATGGAGGTGTGTGAAGTCACAATGGAGGAATATGAAGTCATAGAATGGTGGTGTGTGAAATCACAGAATGGAGGTGTGGAAGTCATAGAATGGAGGTGTGTGAAGTCAGAATGGAGGTGTGTGATGTCACAGAATGGAGGTGTGTGAATTCAGAATGGAGGGGTGTGAAGTCATAGAATTTAAGTGTGTGAAGTCATAGAATGGAGGTGTGTGAAGTCATAGAATGGACTTGTGTGAAGTCACAGAATGGAGGTTCTGAAGTCATAGAATGGAGGTGTGTGAAGTCACAGAATGGAGGTGTGTGAAGTTAAATGGTGGTGTAAAGTCACAAATGGAGGTGTGTGAAGTCATGGAATGGAGGTGTATGAACTCAAAATGGAGGTGTGTGAAGTCAAAGAATGGAGGTGTGCGAAGTCAAAGAATGGAGGTGTGTGAAGTCATAGAATGGAGGTGTGCGAAGTCATAGAATGGAGGTGTGTGAAGTCATAGAATGAAGGTGTGTGAAGTCACAGAATGAAGGTGTGTTAAGTCACAGAATGGAGGTGTGTGAACTCAGAATGGAGGTTTGTGAAATCCCAGAATGGAGGTGTGAGAAGTAGTAGAATGGAGTTTTGGAAGTCACAGAATGGAGGTGTGTGAAATCATAGAATGGATTTGTTTGAAGTCATAGAATGGAGGTGTGTGAAGTCACAGAATGGAGGTGTGTGAAGTCACAGAATGGAGGTGTGTGAACTCACAATGGAGGTGTGTGAAGTCAAAGAATGGAGGTGTGTGAAGGCATAGAATGGATGTGTGTGAATTCAGAATGGAGGTGTGTGAACTCATAGAATGGAGGTGTGTGAAGTCACGGAATGGAGGTTTGTGAAGTCAAACATTGGAAGTGTGTGAAGGTACAGAAAGGAGATGTGTGAAGTCATAAAATGGAGGTGTACGAAGTCATAGAATGGAGGTGTGTGAAGTCATAGAATGGAGGTGTGTGATGTCATAGAATGGAGGTGTGTGAAGTCATAGAATGGAGGTGTGTGATGTCATAGAATGGAGGTGTGTGAAGTCATAGAATGGAGGTGTGTGAAGTCAAACAATGGAGGTGTGTGATGTCATAGAATGGGGGTGTGTGAAGTTACAGAATGGAAGTGTTTGAAGTCAAAATGGAGGTGTGTGAAGTCACAGAATGGAGGTGTGTGAAGTCACAGAATGGAGGTGTGTGAAGTCAAAATGGTCGTGAGTACAGTCACAAATGGAGGTGTGTGAAGACACAGAATAGAGGTGTGTGAACACAAAATGAAGGTGTGTAAAGTCAAAGAATGGAGGTGTGTGAAGTCAAAGAATGGAGGTGTGTGAAGTCACGGAATGGAGGTTTGTGTAGTCAAACACTGGAAGTGTGTGAAGTTACAGAACGGAGATGTGTGAAGTAATAGAATGGAGGTGTATGAAGTCATAGAATGGATGTGTGTGAAGTCATAGAATGGAGGTGTGTAATGTCATAGAATGGAGGTGTGTGAAGTCATAAAATGGAGGTGTGTGAAGTCATAGAATGGAAGTGTGTGAAGTCATAGAATGGAGGTGTGTGATGTCATAGAATGGAGGTGTGCGAAGTCATAGAATGTAGGTGTGTGAAGTCACAGAAGGGAGGTGTGTGAAATCACAGAATGGATGTGTGTGAAGTCACAATGGAGGTGTGTGAAGTCATAGAATGCAGGTGTGTGAAGTCACAGAATGAAGGTGTGTTAAGTCACAGAATGGAGGTGTGTGAACTCAGAATGGAATTTGTGAAATCCAGAATGGAGGTGTGGGAAGTCATAGAATGGAGTTTTGTACAGTCACAGAATGCAGGTGTGTGAATTCATAAAATGGAGGAGTGGGAAGTCATAGAATGGAGGTGTGTGAAGTCGCAGAATGGAAGTGTGTGAAGTCACAGAATGGAGGTGTGTGAAGACAGAATGGAGGTGTGTGAAGTCAGAATGGAGGTGTGTGAAGTCAGATAATGGAGGTGTGTGAAGTCACAATGCAGGTGTGTGAACTCATAGAATGGAGGTGTGTGAAGTAACAATGTAGGTTTCTGAAGTCATAGAATGGAGGTGTGTGAAGTCATAGAATGGAGGTGTGTGAAGTCATAGAACAGAAGTGTGTGAAGTCATAGAATGGAGGTGTGTGATGTCACCGAATGGAGTTGTGTGAGCTCAGAATGGAGGTGTGTGAAGTCAGAGAATGGAGGTGTTTGAAGTCATAGAATGGAGGTGTGTGAAGTCACAGAATGGATGTATCTGAAGTCAGAATCGAGGAGTGAAGTCATAGAATAGAGGTGGGTGAAGTCATTGAAAGGAGGTGTGGGAAGTCATAGAATGGAGTAGTGTGAAGTCATAGAATGGAGGTGAGTGAAGTCACAGATTCGAGGTCTGTGAAGTCATAGAATGGAGGTGTGTGAAGTCAGAATGGAGCTATGTGAAGTCATAGAATGGAGGTGTGTGAACGCATAGAATGGAGGTGTGTGTCATCACAATGGAAATGTGTGAAGTCACAGAATGGAGGTGTGTGAAGTCATACATTGGTCTGTGAAGTCAGAATGGAGGTGTGTGAAGTCACAGAATTGAGGTGTGTGAACTCAGAATGGAGGTGTGTGAAGTCTTAGATGGAGGTGTGTGAAGTCATAGTATGGAGGTGTGTGAAATCATAGAATGGAGTTTTGTGAATTCACAGAATGCAGGAGTGTGAAGTCACAATGGCGGGATGTGAAGTCATAGAATGGAGTTGTGTGAACTCAGATTGGAGGTGTGTAAAGTCATAGTATGGAGTTGTGTGAAATCATATAATGGAGTTTTGTGAATTCACAGAATGGCGGAGTGTGAAGTCAGAATGGCGGAGTGTGAAGTCATAGAATGGAGGTGTGTGAAGTTAGAATGGAGGTGTGTGAACTTATAGAATGGAGGTGTGTGAAGTCATAATGGAGGTGTGTGAAGACATAGAATGGAGGTGTGTGAAGTCACAGAATGGATGTGTGTGAAGTCATATAATGGATGTTTGTGAAGTAAGAATGAAGGTGTGTGAAGTCATAGAATGGAGGTGTGGGAAGTCAGAGAATGGATCTGTGTGAAGTCAGAATGGAGGTGTGCGAAGTCACAGAATGGAGGTATGTGAAGTCATTTTATGGAGCTGTGTGAAGTCAGAATGGAGGTGTGTGAAGACACAGAATGGAGGTGTGTGAACTCAGAATGGAGGTGTGTGAAGTCACCGAATCTAGGTGTGTGAAGTCATAGAATGGAGGTGTGTGAAACCATAGAATGGAGGTTTGTGAAGTCATAATGGAGGCGTGTGAAGTCACAGAAATCAGGTGTGTGAAGTCACAGAATGGAGGTGTGTGAAGTCATAGAATGGAGGTGTGTGAAGTCAGAACGGAGGTGTGTGAACTCAGATTGGAGGTGTGGGAAGTCACAATGGAGGTGTGTGAAGTTATAGAATGGAGGTGTGTGAAGTCACAGAAGGGAGGGGTGTGAAGTCAAAGACTGGAGGTGTGTGAAGTCATAGAATGGAGGTGTGTGAACTCATAGAATGGAGGTGTGTGAAGTCATAGAATGGAGGTGTGTGAATTAATAGAATGGAGGTGTGAGAAATCATAGAATGGAGGTGTGTGAAGTCACAGAATAGAGGTGTGTGAAGTCACAGAATGGAGGTGTGTGAAGTCACAGAATGGAGGTGTGTGAACTCACAATGGAGGTGTGTGAAGTCAAAGAATGGAGTTTTGTGAAGTCATAGAATGGAATTGTGTGAAGTCATAGAATGGAGGTGTGTGAAGTGAGAATTGAGGTGTGTGAAGTCACGGAATTGAGGTGTGTGAACTCAAAATGGAGGTGTGTGAAGTCACAGAATGGAGGTTTGTGACGTCATAGAATGGAGGTGTGTGAAGTCATGGAATGGATGTTTCTGAAGTAGAATGAAGGTGTGTGAAGTCATAGAATGGAGGTGTGTGAAGTCAAAATGGAGGTGTGTGAACTCATAAAATGGAGATGTGTGAAGTCATGGAATGGAGGTGTGTGAAGTCCAAGAATATAGGTGTGGGAAGTCAAACAATGGTGGTGTGTGAAGTCACAGAATGCAGGTGTGTTAAGTCAAAGAATGGAAGTGTGTGAAGTCAAAATGGAGGTGTGTGAAGTCACAGAATGGAGGTGTGTGAAGTCACAGAATGAAGGTGTTAGAAGTCAAAACTGTGGTGTGTGAAGTCACAAATGGAGGAGTCTGAAGTCAGAATGCAGCTGTGTGAAGCCATAGAATTGAGGTGTGTGAAGTCAGAATGGAGGTGTGTGAACTCATAGAATGGAGTGTGTGAAGTGACAATGGGGGTGTGTGAAGTCATAGAATGGGGGTGTGTGAAGTCAAATTGGAGGTGTGTGAAATCACGGAATGGAGTTGTGTCAACTCAGAAATGAGGTGTGTGAAGTCATAGAATGGAGGTGTGTGAATTCATGGAATGGAAGATTGTGAAATCATAGAATGGAGGTGTGTGAAGTCAAAGAATTGAGGTTTGTGAAGTCAGAATGGAGGTGTGTGAAGTCAGGATGGAGGTGAGTGAAGTCACAGAATGGAGGTGTGGGAACTCAGAATGGAGGTGTGTGGTCACAGAACGGAGGTTTGTGAAGTCATAGAATGGAGGTGCCTGAAGTCATAGAGTGGATGTTTCTGAAGTGAGAACGAAGGTGTATGAAGTCAAAGAACGGAGGTGTGTGAAGTCAAAATGGAGGTGTGTGAATCATAAAATGGAGGTGTGTGAACTCATAGAATGGAGGTGTGTGAAGTCATGGAATGGAGGTGTGTGAAGTCAAAGAATGGAGGTGTGTGAAGTCAAACAATAAAGGTGTGTGAAGTCACAGAATGGAGGTGTGTGAACTCATAGAATGGACGTGCATGCAGTCAAAGAATGGAGGTGTGTGAAGTCATGGAATGGAGGTCTGTGAAGTCGGATGGAGTTGTGTGAAGTCATAGAATGGAGGTTTTTCAAGTCACAGAATGGAAGTGTGTGAAGTCATAAAATGGAGGAGTGCGAAGTCAGATTGGAGGTGTGTGAAGTCATAGAATGGAGGTGTGTCAACTCAGAAAGGAGGTGTGTGAAGTCATAGAATGGAGGTGTGTGAAGTCATAGAATGGAGGTGTGTGAAGTCGTAGAATGGAGTTGTGTGAAGTCACAGAATTGAGGTGTGTGAAGTCAGAATGGAGGTGTGTGAAGTCAAAGAATGAAGGTGTGTGAAGTCAAACAATAAAGGTGTGTGAAGCCACAGAATGGAGGTGTGTGAACTCATAGAATGTAGGTGCATGAAGACAAAGAATGGAGGTGTGTGAATTAACATTGCATTTGTGTGAACTCAGAATGGATTTGTGAAATCCCAGAATGGAGGTGTGTGAAGTCATAGAATGGAGTTTTGTACAGTCACAGAATGCAGGTGTGTGAATTCATAAAATGGAGGAGTGGGAAGTCATAGAATGGAGGTGTGTGAAGTCACAGAATGGAGGTGTGTGAAGTCACAGAATGGAAGTGTGTGAA
>JANJXV010002212.1:0-41031 GCA_024803745.1 Megascapheus bottae
ACTTCACACACCTCCATTCTATGACATCACATTCCTCATTTCTGAGTTGACACACCTCCATTCTGTGACTTCACATACCTCCAATCTGACTTCACACACCTCCATTCTATGACTTCACACACCTTCATTCTTACTTCAGAAACATCCATTCTATGACTTCACACTCCTCCCTTCTGTGAATTCACACACCTCCATTCTGGGTTCACACACCTCCATTCTGTGACTTCACACACCTCCATTCTATGACTTCACACACCTCCATTCTGACTTCACACACTTCCATTTTGACTTCAAAGACCTAATTTCTGTGACTTCACACACCTCCATTATATGATTTCACACACCTCCATTCTATGACTTCACACACCTCCATTCTGTGACTTCACACACCTCCTTTCTGAGTTGACACACTTCCATTCTGTGACTTCACACACCTCCAATCTGACCTCACAAACCTCCATTCTATGACTTCACACACCTCCATTATATGACTTCACACACCTCCATTCTCTGACTTCACACACCTCCATTCTATGAATTCACACACCTCCATTCTTTGACATCACACACCTCCATTCTGTGACTTCCCACAGCTCCATTCTGAGAATTCACACACCTCCACCATGTGACTTTACACAGCTCCACTCTGTGACTACACACACCTCCATTTTGTGATTTCACACACCTCCATTGTATGACTTCACACACCTCCATTCTTTGACTTCACACATCCCCATTCTATGAATTCACACACCTCCATTGTGACTTCACACAACTCTATTCTGTGACTTCACACACCTGCCTTCTGTGACTTCACACACCTCCATTCTATGACTTCACACCTCCATTCTATGACTTCACATCTCCATTCTATGACTTCACACATCAACATTTATGACGTCACACACCTCCATTCTGTGACTTCACACACCTCCATTCTGACATCACACACCTACATTCTATGACTTCACACCCTTCCATTCTATGACTTCACACACCTCCATTCTGTGACTTCACTCACCTCCATTGTGAGTTCACACACCTCCATTCTGTGACTTCACACACCTTGATTCTCTGACTTCACACACCTCCATTCTACGATTTCACACAACTCCATTCTAAGTCTTCACACATCTCCATTCTGACTTCACACACCTCCATTCTGACTTCACACACCTCCATTCTGACTTCACACACCTCAATCTGTGAGTTTACACACCTCCATTCTGTGACTTCACACACCTCCCTTCTGTGACTTCACACACCTCCATTCTATGACTTCACACACCTCCATTCTAAGTCTTCACACACCTCCATTCTATGACTTCACACACTTCCATTGTTTGACATCATACACCTCCATTTTTTGACTTCACACACCTCCGTTCCATGAATTCACACACCTCCATTCTATGAGTTCACAAACCTCCATTCTATGAGTTCACACACCTTCATTCTTACTTCAGCAACATGCATTCTATGACTTCAGACACCTCCATTCTATGACTTCACACACTTTCATTCTTACTTCAGCAACATCCATTCTATGACTTCACAAACCACCATTCTATGACTCCACAAACCTCCATTCTGTGACTTCACACACCTCCATTCTGGGTTCACACACCTCCAATCTGTGACTTCACACACCTCGATTCTGACTTCACACACCTCCATTCCATGACTTCACACACTTCCATTCTATGACTTCACACACCTCCATTCTGTGACTTCACACACCTCCACTCTGAGTTCACACACCTCCATTCTGTGTCTTCACACACCTCCATTCTGTGACTTCACACACCTACTTCTATGACTTCACACACCTCCATTCTGTGACTTCACACACCTCAAATCTGAGTTCACACACCTCCATACTGTGACTTCACAAACCTCTATTCTGTGACTTCACACACCTCCATTCTATGACTTCACACACCTCCATTCTATGCCTTCACACACCTCCACTCTGTGACTTCACACACCTCCATTCTATGACATCACACACCTCCATTCTGTGACTTCACACACCTCCATTTTATGACTTCACACACCTCCAATCTATGACTTCAGAAACCTACATTGTTACTTCACACACCTCCATTCTATGAGTTCACACACCTGCATTGTGACTACACGTACCTCCATTATCTGACTTCACACACCTCCATTCTGACTTCACACACCTCCATTCTGACTTCACACACCTCAATTCTGTGATTTCACACACCTCCATTCTATGATTTCACACACCTCCATTCTATGACTTCACAGACCTCCATTCTATGACTTTACACACCTCCTTTCTGAGTTCACACACATCCATTTTGTGACTTCATACACCTCCATTCTATGAGTTCACACACCTCCATTCTGACTTCACACACTTCAATTCTTTGACTTCACACAGCTCCATTCTCACTTCACACTCCTCCATTCTATGACTTCGCACACCTCTGTTCTGACTTCACACAACTGCATTCTGTGACTTCACACACCTCCATTCCATGACTTCACAAACCTCCATTTTGTGACTTCACACACCTCCACTCTGTGACCTTACACACCTCCATTCTGTGACTTCACACACCTCCATTCTGTGATTTCACACACAAACCATTCTATGACTTCACAAACCTCCCATCTGTGACTTCACACACCTCCATTCTATGACTTCACACTCCTCCATTCTATGAGTTCACACATCTCTTTTCTGTGACTTCACACACCTCCATTCTATGACTTCACACACCTCCATTCTGACTTCACATACTTCCATTTTGACTTCAAACACCTCATTTCTGTGACTTCACACACCTCCATTCTATGATTTCACACACCTCCATTCTATCACTTCACACACCTCCATTCTATGACTTCAAAATGCAACATTCTATGACTTCAAACACCTCCATTCTATGACTTCACACACCTCCATTCTGAGACATCCCACACCTCCATTCTGTGACTTTACACACCTCCACTCTGTGACTACATACACTTCCATTCTGTGATTTCACACACCTCCATTCTTTGACTTCACACACCTCCATTCTATGAATTCACACACCTCCATTATGACTTCACACAACTCTATTCTGTGACTTCACACACCTGCCTTCTGTGACTTCACACACCTCCATTCTATGACTTCACACCTCCATTATATGGCTTCACATTTCCATTCTATGACTTCACACACCAACATTTATGACGTCACACACCTCCATTCTGTGACTTCACACACCTCCATTCTGACATCACACACCAACATTCTATGACTTCACGCACTTCGATTCTACGACTTCACACACCTCCATTCTGTGACTTCACTCACCTCCATTGTGAGTTAACACACATCCATTCTGTGACTTCACACACCTCCATTCATTGACTTCACACACCTTGATTCTCTGACTTCACATACCTCCATTCTACGATTTCACACACCTCCATTCTGTGACTTCACACATCTCCATTCTATGATTTCACACACCTCCATTCTGTGACTTCACACACCTCCATTCTGAGTTCACACACCTCCATTCTGTGACTTCACAATCCTCCATTTGATGACTTCACACACCTCCATTTTGTGACTTCACACACCTCCATTCTATGACTTCACACACCTCCATTCTGAATTCACACACCTCCATTCTGACTTCACACACCTCAATTCTGTGACTTCACACACCTCCATTCTATGACATCACATTCCTCATTTCTGAGTTGACACACCTCCATTCTGTGACTTCACATACCTCCAATCTGACTTCACACACCTCCATTCTATGACTTCACACACCTTCATTCTTACTTCAGAAACATCCATTCTATGACTTCACACTCCTCCCTTCTGTGAATTCACACACCTCCATTCTGGGTTCACACACCTCCATTCTGTGACTTCACACACCTCCATTCTATGACTTCACACACCTCCATTCTGACTTCACACACTTCCATTTTGACTTCAAAGACCTAATTTCTGTGACTTCACACACCTCCATTATATGATTTCACACACCTCCATTCTATGACTTCACACACCTCCATTCTGTGACTTCACACACCTCCTTTCTGAGTTGACACACTTCCATTCTGTGACTTCACACACCTCCAATCTGACCTCACACACCTCCATTCTATGACTTCACACACCTCCATTATATGACTTCACACACCTCCATTCTCTGACTTCACACAGCTCCATTCTATGAATTCACACACCTCCATTCTTTGACATCACACACCTCCATTCTGTGACTTCCCACAGCTCCATTCTGAGAATTCACACACCTCCACCATGTGACTTTACACAGCTCCACTCTGTGACTACACACACCTCCATTTTGTGATTTCACACACCTCCATTGTATGACTTCACACACCTCCATTCTTTGACTTCACACATCCCCATTCTATGAATTCACACACCTCCATTGTGACTTCACACAACTCTGTTCTGTGACTTCACACACCTGCCTTCTGTGACTTCACACACCTCCATTCTATGACTTCACACCTCCATTCTATGACTTCACATCTCCATTCTATGACTTCACACATCAACATTTATGACGTCACACACCTCCATTCTGTGACTTCACACACCTCCATTCTGACATCACACACCTACATTCTATGACTTCACACCCTTCCATTCTATGACTTCACACACCTCCATTCTGTGACTTCACTCACCTCCATTGTGAGTTCACACACCTCCATTCTGTGACTTCACACACCTTGATTCTCTGACTTCACACACCTCCATTCTACGATTTCACACAACTCCATTCTAAGTCTTCACACATCTCCATTCTGACTTCACACACCTCCATTCTGACTTCACACACCTCCATTCTGACTTCACACACCTCAATCTGTGAGTTTACACACCTCCATTCTGTGACTTCACACACCTCCCTTCTGTGACTTCACACACCTCCATTCTATGACTTCACACACCTCCATTCTAAGTCTTCACACACCTCCATTCTATGACTTCACACACTTCCATTGTTTGACATCATACACCTCCATTTTTTGACTTCACACACCTCCGTTCCATGAATTCACACACCTCCATTCTATGAGTTCACAAACCTCCATTCTATGAGTTCACACACCTTCATTCTTACTTCAGCAACATGCATTCTATGACTTCAGACACCTCCATTCTATGACTTCACACACTTTCATTCTTACTTCAGCAACATCCATTCTATGACTTCACAAACCACCATTCTATGACTCCACAAACCCCCATTCTGTGACTTCACACACCTCCATTCTGGGTTCACACACCTCCAATCTGTGACTTCACACACCTCGATTCTGACTTCACACACCTCCATTCCATGACTTCACACACTTCCATTCTATGACTTCACACACCTCCATTCTGTGACTTCACACACCTACACTCTGAGTTCACACACATCCATTCTGTGTCTTCACACACCTCCATTCTGTGACTTCACACACCTACTTCTATGACTTCACACACCTCCATTCTGTGACTTCACACACCTCAAATCTGAGTTCACACACCTCCATACTGTGACTTCACAAACCTCTATTCTGTGACTTCACACACCTCCATTCTATGACTTCACACACCTCCATTCTGTGACTTCACACACCTCCATTTTATGACTTCACACACCTCCAATCTATGACTTCAGAAACCTACATTGTTACTTCACACACCTCCATTCTATGAGTTCACACACCTGCATTGTGACTACACGTACCTCCATTATCTGACTTCACACACCTCCATTCTGACTTCACACACCTCCATTCTGACTTCACACACCTCAATTCTGTGATTTCACACACCTCCATTCTATGATTTCACACACCTCCATTCTATGACTTCACAGACCTCCATTCTATGACTTTACACACCTCCTTTCTGAGTTCACACACATCCATTTTGTGACTTCATACACCTCCATTCTATGAGTTCACACACCTCCATTCTGACTTCACACACTTCAATTCTTTGACTTCACACAGCTCCATTCTCACTTCACACTCCTCCATTCTATGACTTCGCACACCTCTGTTCTGACTTCACACAACTGCATTCTGTGACTTCACACACCTCCATTCCATGACTTCACAAACCTCCATTTTGTGACTTCACACACCTCCACTCTGTGACCTTACACACCTCCATTCTGTGACTTCACACACCTCCATTCTGTGATTTCACACACAAACCATTCTATGACTTCACAAACCTCCCATCTGTGACTTCACACACCTCCATTCTATGACTTCACACTCCTCCATTCTATGAGTTCACACATCTCTTTTCTGTGACTTCACACACCTCCATTCTATGACTTCACACACCTCCATTCTATGACTTCACACACCTCCATTCTGACTTCACATACTTCCATTTTGACTTCAAACACCTCATTTCTGTGACTTCACACACCTCCATTCTATGATTTCACACACCTCCATTCTATCACTTCACACACCTCCATTCTATGACTTCAAAATGCAACATTCTATGACTTCAAACACCTCCATTCTATGACTTCACACACCTCCATTCTGAGACATTCCACACCTCCATTCTGTGACTTTACACACCTCCACTCTGTGACTACATACACTTCCATTCTGTGATTTCACACACCTCCATTCTTTGACTTCACACACCTCCATCCTATGAATTCACACACCTCCATTATGACTTCACACATCTCTATTCTGTGACTTCACATACCTCCATTCTACGATTTCACACACCTCCATTCTGTGACTTCACACATCTCCATTCTATGATTTCACACACCTCCATTCTGTGACTTCACACACCTCCATTCTGAGTTCACACACCTCCATTCTGTGACTTCACAATCCTCCATTATATGACTTCACACACCTCCATTTTGTGACTTCACACACCTCCATTCTATGAATTCACACACCTCCATTCTGAATTCACACACCTCCATTCTGACTTCACACACCTCAATTCTGTGACTTCACACACCTCCATTCTATGACTTCACATACCTCATTTCTGAGTTGACACACCTCCATTCTGTGACTTCACATACCTCCAATCTGACTTCACACACCTCCATTCTAGGACTTCACACACCTCCATTCTGTGACTTCAAAAACCACCATTCTATGACTTCGCACATCTCCATTGTGACTTCACACACCTCCATTCTATGAGTTCACACAGCTCCATTCTGACTTCACACACCTCCATTCTATGACTTCGCAAACCTCTATTCTGACTTCACACCCCTCCATTCTGTGACTTCACATACCTCCATTCTTTGACTTCACACCCCTCCATTCTGTGCCTTCACACCCCTTAAATCTGAGTTCACACACCTCCATACTGTGACTTCAAACACCTCCATTCTGTGACTTCACACAGCTCCATTCTATGACTTCAAACACCTCCATTCTATGACTTCACACACCTCCATTTTATGCCTTCACACACCTCTATTCTGTGATTCACACACCTCCATTCTATGACATCAGACGCCTCCATTCTGTGACTTCACACACCTCCATTCTATGACTTCACACACCTCCATTCTATGACTTCAGAAACCTACATAGTTACTTTACACACCTCCATTCTGTGACTTCACACACCTCCATTGTTGGCCTTCACACACCTCCATTTTGACTACACACACCTCCATTCTATGTCTTCACACACCTTCATTCTTACTGCAGAAATCTCCATTCTATGACTTCACAAACCTCCCTTCTGTGAATTCACACACCTCCATTCTGAGTTCACACACCTTCATTCTGTGACTTCACACACCTCCATTCTGTTACTTCACACACCTCCATTCTATGATTTCACACACCTCCATTCTATGACTTCACACACCTCCATTCTGCCTTCACAGACTTCCATTTGAATTCAAACACCTCATTTCTGTGACTTCACACACCTCCATTCTATGATTTCACACACCTCCATTCTATGACTTCAAACACCTCCATTCTATGACTTCAAACACCTCCTTTCTGAGTTGACACACCTCCATTCTGTTACTTCACACCCCTCCAATCTGACTTCACACACCTCCATTCTATGACTTCACACACCTGCATTCTGTGACTTCAAACACCTCCTTTCTGAGTTGACACACTTCCATTCTGTGACTTCACACACCTCCAATCTGACCTCACACACCTCCATTCTATGACTTCACACACCTCCATTCTATGACTTCACACACCTCCATTCTATGACTTCACACACTTCTATTCTGTGACTAGACACACCTCCATTCTATGACTTCACACACCTCCATTCTATGACTTCACACATCTGCATTCTGACTTCACACACCTCCATTCTATGACTTCACACCTCCATTCTCTGACTTCACACATCTCCATTCTGACTTCACACACCTCCAATCTATGACTTCACACATCTCCCTACTATGACTTCACACACCTCCGTTCTGTAACTTCACAGACTTCCAATGTTTGACTTCACCAACCTCCATTCCATGACTTCATACACATCCATTCTATGACTTCACACAACTCCTTTCTTTGACTTCACAAAATTCCATTTTGATTTCACACACCTCCTCTCTGTGACTTCACTCACCTCCATTTGTGACTTCACACATCATAATTTTGACTTCACACACTTCCATTCTGTGACTTCACAAACCTCCATTCTGACTTAACACACCTCCATTTGTGACTTCACACACCTCCATTCTGACTTCACACACCTCCATTCTATGACTTCACACACTTCCATTCTTTGACTTCACACACCTCCATTCTGTGACTTCACACACCTCCACTCTGAGTTAACACATCTCCATTCTGTGTCTTCACACACCTCCATTCTGTGACTTCAAACACCTCGTTATATGACTTCAGACACCTCCATTCTGTGACCTCATACACCTCCATTCTGTGACTTCACACACCCCCATTCTATGACTTCACACACCTCCATTCTATGACTTCACACACCCCCATTCTATGCCTTTACACACCTCCTTTCTGTGACTTCACACACCTCCATTCTATGACATCACACACCTCCATTCTGTGACTTCACACACCTCCATTCTATGACTTCACACACCTCCATTCTATGACTTCAGAAACCTATATTGTGACTTCACACACCTCCATTCTATGAGTTCACACACCTGCATTGTGACTTCACACACCTCCATTCTCTGACTTCACACACCTCCATTCTGACTTCACACACCTCCATTCTGACTTCACACACCTCAATTCTGTGACTTCACACACCTCCATTCTATGACATCACATACCTCATTTCTGAGTTGACACACCTCCATTCTGTGACTTCACATACCTCCAATCTGACTTCACACACCTCCATTCTATGACTTCACACACCTTCATTCTTACTTCAGAAACATCCATTCTATGACTTCACACTCCTCCCTTCTGTGAATTCACACACCTCCATTCTGGGTTCACACACCTCCATTCTGTGACTTCACACACCTCCATTCTATGACTTCACACACCTCCATTCTGACTTCACACACTTCCATTTTGACTTCAAAGACCTAATTTCTGTGACTTCACACACCTCCATTATATGATTTCACACACCTCCATTCTATGACTTCACACACCTCCATTCTATGACTTCACACACCTCCTTTCTGAGTTGACACACTTCCATTCTGTGACTTCACACACCTCCAATCTGACCTCACACACCTCCATTCTATGACTTCACACACCTCCATTATATGACTTCACACACCTCCATTCTCTGACTTCACACACCTCCATTCTATGAATTCACACACCTCCATTCTTTGACTTTACACACCTCCATTCTGTGACTTCCCACAGCTACATTCTGAGAATTCACACACCTCCACCATGTGACTTTACACAGCTCCACTCTGTGACTACACACACCTCCATTTTGTGATTTCACACACCTCCATTGTATGACTTCACACACCTCCATTCTTTGACTTCACACATCTCCATTCTATGAATTCACACACCTCCATTCTTTGACTTCACACACCTCCATTCTGTGACTTCCCACAGCTCCATTCTGAGAATTCACACACCTCCACCATGTGACTTTACACAGCTCCACTCTGTGACTACACACACCTCCATTTTGTGATTTCACACACCTCCATTGTATGACTTCACACACCTCCATTCTTTGACTTCACACATCTCCATTCTATGAATTCACACACCTCCATTGTGACTTCACACAACTCTATTCTGTGACTTCACACACCTGCCTTCTGTGACTTCACACACCTCCATTCTATGACTTCACACCTCCATTCTATGACTTCACATCTCCATTCTATGACTTCACACATCAACATTTATGACGTCACACACCTCCATTCTGTGACTTCACACACCTCCATTCTGACATCACACACCTACATTCTATGACTTCACACACCTCCATTCTGTGACTTCACACACTTTGATTCTCTGACTTCACACACCTCCATTCTACGATTTCACACACCTCCATTCTGTGACTTCACACATCTCCATTCTATGATTTCACACACCTCCATTCTGTGACTTCACACACCTCCATTCTGAGTTCACACCCCTCCATTCTGTGACTTCACACACCTCCAATATATGACTTCACACACCTCCATTTTGTGACTTTGCACACCCTCCATTCTATGACTTCACACACCTCCATTCTATGACTTCACACGCGTACATTGTGAATTCACACACACCTCCATTCTGTGACTTCACACACCTCCAATATATGACTTCACACACCTCCATTTTGTGACTTCACAGACCTCCATTCTATGACTTCACACACTTCCATTCTCTGACTTCACACACCTCCATTCTGAATTCACACATCTCCATTCAGACTTCACACACCTCAATTCTGTGACTTCACACACATCCATTCTATGAATTCACATACCTCATTTCTGAGTTGACTAACCTCCATTCTGTGACTTCACATACCTCCAATCTGACTTCACACACCTCCATGCTATGACTTCACACACCTCCATTCTGTGACTTCAAAACCACCATTCTATGACTTCACACATCTCCATTGTGACTTCACACACCTCCATTCTATGAGTTCACACAGCTCCATTCTGACTTCACACACCTCCATTCTATGACATCGTACACCCCTATTCTGACTTCACACCCCTCCATTCTGTGACTTCACATACCTCCACTCTCTGACTTCACACCCCTCCATTCTGTGACTTCACATACCTCCATTCTTTGACTTCACTCCCCTCCATTCTGTGCCTTCACACACCTCCACTCTGTGACTTTACATACCTCCATTCTGTGACTTCACACACCTCCCTTCTGTTACTTCAAACACCTCCATTATATGACTTCACACACCTCCATTCTAAGTCTTCACACATCTCCATTCTGACTTCACACACCTCCATTCTGACTTCACACACCTCCATTCTGACTTCACACACCTCAATCTGTGAGTTTACACACCTCCATTCTGTGACTTCACACACCTCCCTTCTGTGACTTCACACACCTCCATTCTATGACTTCACACACCTCCATTCTAAGTCTTCACACACCTCCATTCTATGACTTCACACACTTCCATTGTTTGACATCATACACCTCCATTTTTTGACTTCACACACCTCCGTTCCATGAATTCACACACCTCCATTCTATGAGTTCACAAACCTCCATTCTATGAGTTCACACACCTTCATTCTTACTTCAGCAACATGCATTCTATGACTTCAGACACCTCCATTCTATGACTTCACACACTTTCATTCTTACTTCAGCAACATCCATTCTATGACTTCACAAACCACCATTCTATGACTCCACAAACCTCCATTCTGTGACTTCACACACCTCCATTCTTGGTTCACACACCTCCAATCTGTGACTTCACACACCTCGATTCTGACTTCACACACCTCCATTCTATGACTTCACACACTTCCATTCTATGACTTCACACACCTCCATTCTGTGACTTCACACACCTCCACTCTGAGTTCACACACCTCCATTCTGTGTCTTCACACACCTCCATTCTGTGACTTCACACACCTACTTCTATGACTTCACACACCTCCATTCTGTGACTTCACACACCTCAAATCTGAGTTCACACACCTCCATACTGTGACTTCACAAACCTCTATTCTGTGACTTCACACACCTCAATTCTATGACTTCACACACCTCCATTCTATGCCTTCACACACCTCCATTCTGTGACTTCACACACCTCCATTCTATGACATCACACACCTCCATTCTGTGACTTCACACACCTCCATTTTATGACTTCACACACCTCCAATCTATGACTTCAGAAACCTACATTGTTACTTCACACACCTCCATTCTATGAGTTCACACACCTGCATTGTGACTACACGTACCTCCATTATCTGACTTCACACACCTCCATTCTGACTTCACACACCTCCATTCTGACTTCACACACCTCAATTCTGTGATTTCACACACCTCCATTCTATGATTTCACACACCTCCATTCTATGACTTCACAGACCTCCATTCTATGACTTTACACACCTCCTTTCTGAGTTCACACACATCCATTCTGTGACTTCATACACCTCCATTCTATGAGTTCACACACCTCCATTCTGACTTCACACACTTCAATTCTTTGACTTCACACAGCTCCATTCTCACTTCACACTCCTCCATTCTATGACTTCGCACACCTCTGTTCTGACTTCACACAACTGCATTCTGTGACTTCACACACCTCCATTCCATGACTTCACAAACCTCCATTTTGTGACTTCACACACCTCCACTCTGTGACCTTACACACCTCCATTCTGTGACTTCACACACCTCCATTCTGTGATTTCACACACAAACCATTCTATGACTTCACAAACCTCCCATCTGTGACTTCACACACCTCCATTCTATGACTTCACACTCCTCCATTCTATGAGTTCACACATCTCTTTTCTGTGACTTCACACACCTCCATTCTATGACTTCACACACCTCCATTCTATGACTTCACACACCTCCATTCTGACTTCACATACTTCCATTTTGACTTCAAACACCTCATTTCTGTGACTTCACACACCTCCATTCTATGATTTCACACACCTCCATTCTATCACTTTACACACCTCCATTCTATGACTTCAAAATGCAACATTCTATGACTTCAAACACCTCCATTCTATGACTTCACACACCTCCATTCTGAGACATCCCACACCTCCATTCTGTGACTTTACACACCTCCACTCTGTGACTACATACACTTCCATTCTGTGATTTCACACACCTCCATTCTTTGACTTCACACACTCCATTCTATGAATTCACACACCTCCATTATGACTTCACACAACTCTATTCTGTGACTTCACACACCTGCCTTCTGTGACTTCACACACCTCCATTCTATGACTTCACACCTCCATTATATGGCTTCACATTTCCATTCTATGACTTCACACACCAACATTTATGACGTCACACACCTCCATTCTGTGACTTCACACACCTCCATTCTGACATCACACACCAACATTCTATGACTTCACGCACTTCGATTCTACGACTTCACACACCTCCATTCTGTGACTTCACTCACATCCATTGTGAGTTAACACACATCCATTCTGTGACTTCACACACCTCCATTCATTGACTTCACACACCTTGATTCTCTGACTTCACATACCTCCATTCTACGATTTCACACACCTCCATTCTGTGACTTCACACATCTCCATTCTATGATTTCACACACCTCCATTCTGTGACTTCACACACCTCCATTCTGAGTTCACACACCTCCATTCTGTGACTTAACAATCCTCCATTTGATGACTTCACACACCTCCATTTTGTGACTTCACACACCTCCATTCTATGACTTCACACACCTCCATTCTGAATTCACACACCTCCATTCTGACTTCACACACCTCAATTCTGTGACTTCACACACCTCCATTCTATGACTTCACATACCTCATTTCTGAGTTGACACACCTCCATTCTGTGACTTCACATACCTCCAATCTGACTTCACACACCTCCATTCTAGGACTTCACACACCTCCATTCTGTGACTTCAAAAAACCACCATTCTATGACTTCGCACATCTCCATTGTGACTTCACACACCTCCATTCTATGAGTTCACACAGCTCCATTCTGACTTCACACACCTCCATTCTATGACTTCGCAAACCTCTATTCTGACTTCACACCCCTCCATTCTGTGACTTCACATACCTCCATTCTTTGACTTCACACCCCTCCATTCTGTGGCTTCACACACCTTAAATCTGAGTTCACACACCTCCATACTGTGACTTCACACACCTCCATTTTATGCCTTCACACAGCTCCATTCTGTGACTTCAAACACCTCCATTCTATGACATCACACGCCTCTATTCTGTGACTTCACACACCTCCATTCTATGACTTCACAAACCTCCATTCTATGACTTCAGAAACCTACATAGTTACTTTACACACCTCCATTCTATGACTTCACACACCTCCATTGTTTGCCTTCACACACCTCCATTTTGACTACACACACCTCCATTCTATGTCTTCACACACCTTCATTCTTACTGCAGAAATCTCCATTCTATGACTTCCCAAACTCCCTTCTGTGAATTCACACACCTCCATTCTGAGTTCACACACCTCCATTCTGTGACTTCACACACCTCCATTCTGTTACTTCACACACCTCCATTCTATGATTTCACACACCTCCATTCTATGACTTCAAACACCTCCATTCTATGACTTCACACACATCCTTTCTGAGTTGACACACCTCCATTCTGTTACTTCACACCCCTCCAATGTGACTTCACACACCTCCATTCTATGACTTCACACACCTGCATTCTGTGACTTCAAAAACCAACATTCTATGACTTCAAACACCTCCATTCTATGACTTCACACACCTCCATTCTATGACTTCACACACCTCCTTTCTGAGTTGACACACTTCCATTCTGTGATTTCACACACCTCCAATCTGACCTCACACACCTCCATTCTATGACTTCACACACCTCCATTCTGTGACTTCAAACACCTCCATTCTTTGACATCTCACACCTCCATTCTATGACTTCACACTCCTCCATTCTATGAGTTCACACACCTCCTTTCTGTGACTTCACACATCTCCATTCTATGACTTCACACACCTCCATTCTATGACTTCACACACCTCCATTCTATGACTTCAAACACCTCCTTTCTGAGTTGACACACTTCCATTCTGTGACTTCACACACCTCCAATCTGACCTCACACACCTCCGTTCTATGACTTCACACACCTCCATTCTATGACTTCACACACCTCCATTCTATGACTTCACACACTTCTATTCTGTGACAAGACACACCTCCATTCTATGACTTCACACACCTCCATTCTATGACTTCACACATCTGCATTCTGACTTCACACACCTCCATTCTATGACTTCACACCTCCATTCTCTGACTTCACACATCTCCATTCTGACTTCACACACCTCCAATCTATGACTTCACACATCTCCCTACTATGACTTCACACACCTCCGTTCTGTAACTTCACAGACTTCCAATGTTTGACTTCACCAACCTCCATTCCATGACTTCATACACATCCATTCTATGACTTCACACAACACCTTTCTTTGACTTCAAAAAATTCCATTTTGATTTCACACACCTCCTCTCTGTGACTTCACACACCTCCATTTGTGACTTCACACATCACAATTTTGACTTCACACACCTCCATTCTGTGACTTCACACACCTCCATTCTGAGTTAACACACCTCCATTTGTGACTTCACACACCTCCATTCTGACTTCACACACCTCCATTCTATGACTTCACACACTTCCATTATTTGACTTCACACACCTCCATTCTGTGACTTCACACACCTCCACTCTGAGTTAACACATCTCCATTCTGTGTCTTCACCCACCTCCATTCTGTGACTTCACACACCTCGTTATATGACTTCACACACCTCCATTGTGTGACCTCACACACCTCAAATCTGAGTTCACACCCCTCCATAGTATGACTTAACACACCTCCATTCTGTGACTTCATACACCCCCATTCTATGACTTCACACACCTCCATTCTATGACTTCACACACCCCCATTCTATGCCTTTACACACCTCCATTCTGTGACTTCACACACCTCCATTCTGTGACTTCACACACCTCCATTCTATGACTTCACATACCTCATTTCTGAGTTGACACACCTCCATTCTGTGACTTCACATACCTCCAATCTGACTTCACACAACTCCATTCTAGGACTTCACACACCTCCATTCTGTGACTTCAAAAACCACCATTCTATGACTTCGCACATCTCCATTGTGACTTCACACACCTCCATTCTATGAGTTCACACAGCTCCATTCTGACTTCACACACCTCCATTCTATGACTTCGCAAACCTCTATTCTGACTTCACACCCCTCCATTCTGTGACTTCACATACCTCCATTCTTTGACTTCACACCCCTCCATTCTGTGCCTTCACACCCCTTAAATCTGAGTTCACACACCTCCATACTGTGACTTCAAACACCTCCATTCTGTGACTTCACACAGCTCCATTCTATGACTTCAAACACCTCCATTCTATGACTTCACACACCTCCATTTTATGCCTTCACACACCTCTATTCTGTGACTTCACACACCTCCATTCTATGACATCAGACGCCTCCATTCTGTGACTTCACACACCTCCATTCTATGACTTCACACACCTCCATTCTATGACTTCAGAAACCTACATAGTTACTTTACACACCTCCATTCTGTGACTTCACACACCTCCATTGTTGGCCTTCACACACCTCCATTTTGACTACATACACCTCCATTCTATGTCTTCACACACCTTCATTCTTACTGCAGAAATCTCCTTCTATGACCTTCACAAACCTCCCTTCTGTGAATTCACACACCTCCATTCTGAGTTCACACACCTTCATTCTGTGACTTCACACACCTCCATTCTGTTACTTCACACACCTCCATTCTGTGATTTCACACACCTCCATTCTATGACTTCACACACCTCCATTCTGCCTTCACAGACTTCCATTTGAATTCAAACACCTCATTTCTGTGACTTCACACACCTCCATTCTATGATTTCACACACCTGCATTCTATGACTTCAAACACCTCCATTCTATGACTTCAACACCTCCTTTCTGAGTTGACACACCTCCATTCTGTTACTTCACACCCCTCCAATCTGACTTCACACACCTCCATTCTATGACTTCACACACCTGCATTCTGTGACTTCAAACACCTCCTTTCTGAGTTGACACACTTCCATTCTGTGACTTCACACACCTCCAATCTGACCTCACACACCTCCATTCTATGACTTCACACACCTCCATTCTATGACTTCACACACCTCCATTCTATGACTTCACACACTTCTATTCTGTGACTAGACACACCTCCATTCTATGACTTCACACACCTCCATTCTATGACTTCACACATCTGCATTCTGACTTCACACACCTCCATTCTATGACTTCACACCTCCATTCTCTGACTTCACACATCTCCATTCTGACTTCACACACCTCCAATCTATGACTTCACACATCTCCCTACTATGACTTCACACACCTCCGTTCTGTAACTTCACAGACTTCCAATGTTTGACTTCACCAACCTCCATTCCATGACTTCATACACATCCATTCTATGACTTCACACAACTCCTTTCTTTGACTTCACAAAATTCCATTTTGATTTCACACACCTCCTCTCTGTGACTTCACTCACCTCCATTTGTGACTTCACACATCATAATTTTGACTTCACACACTTCCATTCTGTGACTTCACAAACCTCCATTCTGACTTAACACACCTCCATTTGTGACTTCACACACCTCCATTCTGACTTCACACACCTCCATTCTATGACTTCACACACTTCCATTCTTTGACTTCACACACCTCCATCTGTGACTTCACACACCTCCACTCTGAGTTAACACATCTCCATTCTGTGTCTTCACACACCTCCATTCTGTGACTTCAAACACCTCGTTATATGACTTCAGACACCTCCATTCTGTGACCTCACACACCTCCATTCTGTGACTTCACACACCCCCATTCTATGACTTCACACACCTCCATTCTATGACTTCACACACCCCCATTCTATGCCTTTACACACCTCCTTTCTGTGACTTCACACACCTCCATTCTATGACATCACACACCTCCATTCTGTGACTTCACACACCTCCATTCTATGACTTCACACACCTCCATTCTATGACTTCAGAAACCTATATTGTGACTTCACACACCTCCATTCTATGAGTTCACACACCTGCATTGTGACTTCACACACCTCCATTCTCTGACTTCACACACCTCCATTCTGACTTCACACACCTCCATTCTGACTTCACACACCTCAATTCTGTGACTTCACACACCTCCATTCTATGACATCACATACCTCATTTCTGAGTTGACACACCTCCATTCTGTGACTTCACATACCTCCAATCTGACTTCACACACCTCCATTCTATGACTTCACACACCTTCATTCTTACTTCAGAAACATCCATTCTATGACTTCACACTCCTCCCTTCTGTGAATTCACACACCTCCATTCTGGGTTCACACACCTCCATTCTGTGACTTCACACACCTCCATTCTATGACTTCACACACCTCCATTCTGACTTCACACACTTCCATTTTGACTTCAAAGACCTAATTTCTGTGACTTCACACACCTCCATTATATGATTTCACACACCTCCATTCTATGACTTCACACACCTCCATTCTATGACTTCACACACCTCCTTTCTGAGTTGACACACTTCCATTCTGTGACTTCACACACCTCCAATCTGACCTCACACACCTCCATTCTATGACTTCACACACCTCCATTATATGACTTCACACACCTCCATTCTCTGACTTCACACACCTCCATTCTATGAATTCACACAACTCCATTCTTTGACTTCACACACCTCCATTCTGTGACTTCCCACAGCTCCATTCTGAGAATTCACACACCTCCACCATGTAACTTTACACAGCTCCACTCTGTGACTACACACACCTCCATTTTGTGATTTCACACACCTCCATTGTATGACTTCACACACCTCCATTCTTTGACTTCACACATCTCCATTCTATGAATTCACACACCTCCATTCTTTGACTTCACACACCTCCATTCTGTGACTTCCCACAGCTCCATTCTGAGAATTCACACACCTCCACCATGTGACTTTACACAGCTCCACTCTGTGACTACACACACCTCCATTTTGTGATTTCACACACCTCCATTGTATGACTTCACACACCTCCATTCTTTGACTTCACACATCTCCATTCTATGAATTCACACACCTCCATTGTGACTTCACACAACTCTATTCTGTGACTTCACACACCTGCCTTCTGTGACTTCACACACCTCCATTCTATGACTTCACACCTCCATTCTATGACTTCACATCTCCATTCTATGACTTCACACATCAACATTTATGACGTCACACACCTCCATTCTGTGACTTCACACACCTCCATTCTGACATCACACACCTACATTCTATGACTTCACACACCTCCATTCTGTGACTTCACTCACCTCCATTGTGAGTTCACACACCTCCATTCTGTGACTTCACACACTTTGATTCTCTGACTTCACACACCTCCATTCTACGATTTCACACACCTCCATTCTGTGACTTCACACATCTCCATTCTATGATTTCACACACCTCCATTCTGTGACTTCACACACCTCCATTCTGAGTTCACACCCCTCCATTCTGTGATTTCACACACCTCCAATATATGATTTCACACACCTCCATTTTGTGACTTTGCACACCTCCATTCTATGACTTCACACACCTCCATTCTATGACTTCACACGCGTACATTGTGAATTCACACACACCTCCATTCTGTGACTTCACACACCTCCAATATATGACTTCACACACCTCCATTTTGTGACTTCACAGACCTCCATTCTATGACTTCACACACTTCCATTCTCTGACTTCACACACCTCCATTCTGAATTCACACATCTCCATTCAGACTTCACACACCTCAATTCTGTGACTTCACACACATCCATTCTATGAATTCACATACCTCATTTCTGAGTTGACTAACCTCCATTCTGTGACTTCACATACCTCCAATCTGACTTCACACACCTCCATCCTATGACTTCACACACCTCCATTCTGTGACTTCAAAAACCACCATTCTATGACTTCACACATCTCCATTGTGACTTCACACACCTCCATTCTATGAGTTCACACAGCTCCATTCTGACTTCACACACCTCCATTCTATGACATCGTACACCCCTATTCTGACTTCACACCCCTCCATTCTGTGACTTCACATACCTCCACTCTCTGACTTCACACCCCTCCATTCTGTGACTTCACATACCTCCATTCTTTGACTTCACTCCCCTCCATTCTGTGCCTTCACACACCTCCACTCTGTGACTTTACATACCTCCATTCTGTGACTTCACACACCTCCCTTCTGTTACTTCACACACCTCCATTATATGACTGCACACACCTCCATTCTAAGTCTTCACACATCTCCATTCTGACTTCACACACCTCCATTCTGACTTCACACACCTCCATTCTGACTTCACACACCTCAATCTGTGAGTTTACACACCTCCATTCTGTGACTTCACACACCTCCCTTCTGTGACTTCACACACCTCCATTCTATGACTTCACACACCTCCATTCTAAGTCTTCACACACCTCCATTCTATGACTTCACACACTTCCATTGTTTGACATCATACACCTCCATTTTTTGACTTCACACACCTCCGTTCCATGAATTCACACACCTCCATTCTATGAGTTCACAAACCTCCATTCTATGAGTTCACACACCTTCATTCTTACTTCAGCAACATGCATTCTATGACTTCAGACACCTCCATTCTATGACTTCACACACTTTCATTCTTACTTCAGCAACATCCATTCTATGACTTCACAAACCACCATTCTATGACTCCACAAACCTCCATTCTGTGACTTCACACACCTCCATTCTTGGTTCACACACCTCCAATCTGTGACTTCACACACCTCGATTCTGACTTCACACACCTCCATTCTATGACTTCACACACTTCCATTCTATGACTTCACACACCTCCATTCTGTGACTTCACACACCTCCACTCTGAGTTCACACACCTCCATTCTGTGTCTTCACACACCTCCATTCTGTGACTTCACACACCTACTTCTATGACTTCACACACCTCCATTCTGTGACTTCACACACCTCAAATCTGAGTTCACACACCTCCATACTGTGACTTCACAAACCTCTATTCTGTGACTTCACACACCTCAATTCTATGACTTCACACACCTCCATTCTATGCCTTCACACACCTCCATTCTGTGACTTCACACACCTCCATTCTATGACATCACACACCTCCATTCTGTGACTTCACACACCTCCATTTTATGACTTCACACACCTCCAATCTATGACTTCAGAAACCTACATTGTTACTTCACACACCTCCATTCTATGAGTTCACACACCTGCATTGTGACTACACGTACCTCCATTATCTGACTTCACACACCTCCATTCTGACTTCACACACCTCCATTCTGACTTCACACACCTCAATTCTGTGATTTCACACACCTCCATTCTATGATTTCACACACCTCCATTCTATGACTTCACAGACCTCCATTCTATGACTTTACACACCTCCTTTCTGAGTTCACACACATCCATTCTGTGACTTCATACACCTCCATTCTATGAGTTCACACACCTCCATTCTGACTTCACACACTTCAATTCTTTGACTTCACACAGGTCCATTCTCACTTCACACTCCTCCATTCTATGACTTCGCACACCTCTGTTCTGACTTCACACAACTGCATTCTGTGACTTCACACACCTCCATTCCATGACTTCACAAACCTCCATTTTGTGACTTCACACACCTCCACTCTGTGACCTTACACACCTCCATTCTGTGACTTCACACACCTCCATTCTGTGATTTCACACACAAACCATTCTATGACTTCACAAACCTCCCATCTGTGACTTCACACACCTCCATTCTATGACTTCACACTCCTCCATTCTATGAGTTCACACATCTCTTTTCTGTGACTTCACACACCTCCATTCTATGACTTCACACACCTCCATTCTATGACTTCACACACCTCCATTCTGACTTCACATACTTCCATTTTGACTTCAAACACCTCATTTCTGTGACTTCACACACCTCCATTCTATGATTTCACACACCTCCATTCTATCACTTTACACACCTCCATTCTATGACTTCAAAATGCAACATTCTATGACTTCAAACACCTCCATTCTATGACTTCACACACCTCCATTCTGAGACATCCCACACCTCCATTCTGTGACTTTACACACCTCCACTCTGTGACTACATACACTTCCATTCTGTGATTTCAGACACCTCCATTCTTTGACTTCACACATCTCCATTCTATGAATTCACACACCTCCATTATGACTTCACACAACTCTATTCTGTGACTTCACACACCTGCCTTCTGTGACTTCACACACCTCCATTCTATGACTTCACACCTCCATTATATGGCTTCACATTTCCATTCTATGACTTCACACACCAACATTTATGACGTCACACACCTCCATTCTGTGACTTCACACACCTCCATTCTGACATCACACACCAACATTCTATGACTTCACGCACTTCGATTCTACGACTTCACACACCTCCATTCTGTGACTTCACTCACATCCATTGTGAGTTAACACACATCCATTCTGTGACTTCACACACCTCCATTCATTGACTTCACACACCTTGATTCTCTGACTTCACATACCTCCATTCTACGATTTCACACACCTCCATTCTGTGACTTCACACATCTCCATTCTATGATTTCACACACCTCCATTCTGTGACTTCACACACCTCCATTCTGAGTTCACACACCTCCATTCTGTGACTTCACAATCCTCCATTTGATGACTTCACACACCTCCATTTTGTGACTTCACACACCTCCATTCTATGACTTCACACACCTCCATTCTGAATTCACACACCTCCATTCTGACTTCACACACCTCAATTCAGTGACTTCACACACCTCCATTCTATGACTTCACATACCTCATTTCTGAGTTGACACACCTCCATTCTGTGACTTCACATACCTCCAATCTGACTTCACACACCTCCATTCTAGGACTTCACACACCTCCATTCTGTGACTTCAAAAACCACCATTCTATGACTTCGCACATCTCCATTGTGACTTCACACACCTCCATTCTATGAGTTCACACAGCTCCATTCTGACTTCACACACCTCCATTCTATGACTTCGCAAACCTCTATTCTAACTTCACACCCCTCCATTCTGTGACTTCACATACCTCCATTCTTTGACTTCACACCCCTCCATTCTGTGGCTTCACACACCTTAAATCTGAGTTCACACACCTCCATACTGTGACTTCACACACCTCCATTTTATGCCTCTACACAGCTCCATTCTGTGACTTCAAACACCTCCATTCTATGACATCACACGCCTCTATTCTGTGACTTCACACACCTCCATTCTATGACTTCACAAACCTCCATTCTATGACTTCAGAAACCTACATAGTTACTTTACACACCTCCATTCTATGACTTCACACACCTCCATTGTTTGCCTTCACACACCTCCATTTTGACTACACACACCTCCATTCTATGTCTTCACACACCTTCATTCTTACTGCAGAAATCTCCATTCTATGACTTCCCAAACCTCCCTTCTGTGAATTCACACACCTCCATTCTGAGTTCACACACCTCCATTCTGTGACTTCACACACCTCCATTCTGTTACTTCACACACCTCCATTCTATGATTTCACACACCTCCATTCTATGACTTCAAACACCTCCATTCTATGACTTCACACACATCCTTTCTGAGTTGACACACCTCCATTCTGTTACTTCACACCCCTCCAATGTGACTTCACACACCTCCATTCTATGACTTCACACACCTGCATTCTGTGACTTCAAAAACCAACATTCTATGACTTCAAACACCTCCATTCTATGACTTCACACACCTCCATTCTATGACTTCACACACCTCCATTCTATCACTTCACACACCTACATTGTGACTTCACACACCTACGTTCTATCAGTTCACACACCTGCATTGTGACTTCACAAACCTCCATTCTCTGACTTCACACACCTCCATTCTATGACTTCACACAATTCAATTCTGACTTCACACACTTCCATTTTGACTTCAAAGACCTCATTTCTGTGACTTCACACACCTCCATTCTATGATTTGACACACCTCCATTCTATGACTTCACACACCTCCATTCTATGATTTCACACACCTCCATTCTATGACTTCACACACCTCCATTCTATGACTTCACACACCTCCTTTCTGAGTTGACACACTTCCATTCTGTGATTTCACACACCTCCAATCTGACCTCACACACCTCCATTCTATGACTTTACACACCTCCATTCTGTGACTTCAAACACCTCCATTCTTTGACATCTCACACCTCCATTCTATGACTTCACACTCCTCCATTCTATGAGTTCACACACCTCCTTTCTGTGACTTCACACACCTCCATTCTATGACTTCACACACCTCCATTCTATGACTTCACACACCTCCATTCTATGACTTCAAACACCTCCTTTCTGAGTTGACACACTTCCATTCTGTGACTTCACACACCTCCAATCTGACCTCACACACCTCCGTTCTATGACTTCACACACCTCCATTCTATGACTTCACACACCACCATTCTATGACTTCACACACTTCTATTCTGTGACAAGACACACCTCCATTCTATGACTTCACACACCTCCATTCTATGACTTCACACATCTGCATTCTGACTTCACACACCTCCATTCTATGACTTCACACCTCCATTCTCTGACTTCACACATCTCCATTCTGACTTCACACACCTCCAATCTATGACTTCACACATCTCCCTACTATGACTTCACACACCTCCGTTCTGTAACTTCACAGACTTCCAATGTTTGACTTCACCAACCTCCATTCCATGACTTCATACACATCCATTCTATGACTTCACACAACACCTTTCTTTGACTTCAAAAAATTCCATTTTGATTTCACACACCTCCTCTCTGTGACTTCACACACCTCCATTTGTGACTTCACACATCACAATTTTGACTTCACACACCTCCATTCTGTGACTTCACACACCTCCATTCAGAGTTAACACACCTCCATTTGTGACTTCACACACCTCCATTCTGACTTCACACACCTCCATTCTATGACTTCACACACTTCCATTATTTGACTTCACACACCTCCATTCTGTGACTTCACACACCTCCACTCTGAGTTAACAAATCTCCATTCTGTGTCTTCACCCACCTCCATTCTGTGACTTCACACACCTCGTTATATGACTTCACACACCTCCATTGTGTGACCTCACACACCTCAAATCTGAGTTCACACCCCTCCATAGTGTGACTTAACACACCTCCATTCTGTGACTTCATACACCCCCATTCTATGACTTCACACACCTCCATTCTATGACTTCACACACCCCCATTCTATGCCTTTACACACCTCCATTCTGTGACTTCACACACCTCCATTCTGTGACTTCACACACCTCCATTCTATGCCTTAACACACCTCCATTCTATGACTTCAGAAACCTACATTGTGACTTCACACACCTCCATTCTATGAGTTCACACACCTGCATTGTGACTTCACACACCTCCATTCTGATTTCACACACCTCTATTTTGTGACTTAACACAACCCCATTCTATGACTTCACACACCTCCATTCTATAACTTCACACACCTCCATTCTATGACTTCACACACCTCCATTCTATAACTTCACACACCTCCATTCTATGACTTCAAACACCTCCTTTCTGAGTTGACACACTTCCATTCTGTGACTTCACACACCTCCAATCTGACCTCACACACCTCCATTCTATGACTTCACACACCTCCATTCTATGACTTCACACACCTCCATTCTATGACTTCACACACTTCTATTCTGTGACTAGACACACCTCCATTCTATGACTTCACACACCTCCATTCTATGACTTCACACATCTGCATTCTGACTTCACACACCTCCATTCTATGACTTCACACCTCCATTCTCTGACTTCACACATCTCCATTCTGACTTCACACACCTCCAATCTATGACTTCACACATCTCCCTACTATGACTTCACACACCTCCGTTCTGTAACTTCACAGACTTCCAATGTTTGACTTCACCAACCTCCATTCCATGACTTCATACACATCCATTCTATGACTTCACACAACTCCTTTCTTTGACTTCACAAAATTCCATTTTGATTTCACACACCTCCACTCTGTGACTTCACACACCTCCATTTTTGACTTCACACATCACAATTTGACTTCACACACCTCCATTCTGTGACTTCACACACCTCCATTCTGAGTTAACACACCTCCATTTGTGACTTCACACACCTCCATTCGGACTTCACACACCTCCATTCTATGTCTTCACACACTTCCATTCTATGACTTCGCACACCTCCATTCTGTGACTTCACACACCTCCACTCTGAGTTCACACACCTCCATTCTGTGTCTTCACACACCTCCATTCTGTGACTTCACACACTTCGTTATATGACTTCACACACCTCCATTCTGTGACCTCACACACCTCAAATCTGAGTTCACACCCCTCCATAGTGTGACTTCACACACCTCCATTCTGTGACTTCACACACCCCCATTCTGTGACTTCACACTCCTCCATTCTATGACTTCACACACCCCCATTCTATGCCTTTACACACCTACATTCTGTGACTTCACACACCTCCATTCTATTACAGCACACACCTCCATTCTGTGACTTCACACACCTCCATTGTATGACTTCACACACCTCCATTCTATGACTTCAGAAACCTACATTGTGACTTCACACACCTCCATTCTATGAGTTCACACAGCTGCATTGTGACTTCACACACCTCCATTCTCTGACTTCACACACCTCCATTCTGACTTCACACACCTCCATTCTGACTTCACACACCTCAATTCTGTGACTTCACACACCTCCATTCTATGATTTCACACACCTCCATTCTATGACTTCACAGACCTCCATTCTATGACTTCACACACCTCCTTTGTGAGTTCACACACATCCATTCTGTGACTTCCCACACCTCCATTGTGACTTCATACACCTCCATTCTATGAGTTCACACACCTCCATTCTGACTTCACACACTTCCTTTCTATGACTTCACAAAGCTCCATTCTGACTTCACACACCTCCATTCTATGACTTCGCACACCTCTATTCTGACTTCACACAACTGCATTCTGTGACTTCACACACCTCCATTCTATGACTTCACACACTTCCATTCTGTGACTTCACAAACCTCCATTCTTTGATTTCACACACCTCCATTCTATGACTTCACACACCTGCATTGTGACTTCATACAACTCCATTCTGTGAATTCACACACCTCCTTTCTGTGACTTCACACACCTCCATACTATGACTTCCACACACCTTCAATTTATGACTTCACAACCTCCATTCTATGACTTCACACACTTCCAATCTATGACTTCACAAACCTCCATTCTATGACTTCACAAACCTGCAATCTGACTTCACACACCTCCATTCTCTGACTTCACACACCTCCATTCTATGACTTCACACACCTCCATTCTGTAACTTCACACGCTTCCAATGTTTGACTTCACAAACCTCCATTCCAGGACTTCATACACCTCCATTCTATGACTTCACACACATCCATTCTTTGACCTCACACACCTCCATTTTGACTTCACACACCTCCATTCTGTGACTTCACACACCTGCATTTGTGACTTCACACACCACAATTTTGACTTCACACACGTCCATTCTTTGACTTCACACACCTCCATTTTGACTTCACACACTTCCATTCTGTGACTTCACACACCTCCATTCTGTGACTTCACATACCTACATTGTTTGACTTCACACACCTCCATTTTGTCTTCACACACCTCCATTCTATGACTTCACACACCTTAATTCTTACTTCAGAAACATCCATTCTATGACTTCACAAACCTCCCTTCTGTGAATTCACACACCTCCATTCTGGGTCCACACACTTCCATTCTCTGACTTCACACACCTCCATTCTATGACTTCACACACCTCCATCGGTGACTTCACACACCTCCATTCTATGACTTCACACTGCTCCATTCTATGAGTTCACACACCTCCATTCTGTGACTTCACACACCTCCATTCTATGACTTCACACACGTCCATTCTGACTTCACACACTTCCATTTTGACTTCAAAGACCTAATTTCTGTGACTTCACACACCTCCATTCTACGATTTCACACACCTCCATTCTATGACTTCACACACCTCCATTCCATGACTTCACACACCTCCTTTCTGAGTTGACACACTTCCATTGTGTGACTTCACACACCTCCAATCTGACCTCACACACCTCCATTCTATGACTTCACACACCTCCATTCTATGACTTCACACACCTCCATTCTTTGACTTCACACACCTCCATTCTATGAATTCACACACCTCCATTCTTTGACTTCACACACCTCCATTCTATGACTTCACACATCTGCATTCTGACTTCACACACCTCCATTCTATGACTTCACACCTCCATTCTCTGACTTCACACATCTCCATTCTGACTTCACACACCTCCAATCTATGACTTCACACATCTCCCTACTATGACTTCACACACCTCCATTCTTTAACTTCACGCACTTCCAATGGTTGACTTCACCAACCTCCATTCCATGACTTCATACACATCCATTCTATGATTTCACACAACTCCTTTCTTTGACTTCACAAAATTCCATTTTGATTTCACACACCTCCACTCTGTGACTTCACACACCTCCATTTGTGACTTCACACATCACAATTTTGACTTCACACACCTCCATTCTGTGACTTCACACACCTCCATTCTGAGTTAACACACCTCCATTTGTGACTTCACACACCTCCATTCTGACTTCACACAACTCCATTCTATGACTTTACACACCTCCATTCTCTGACTTCACACACCTCCACTCTGAGTTCACACACCTCCATTCTGTGTCTTCACACACCTACATTCTGTGACTTCACACACTTCGTTATATGACTTCACACACCTCAATTCTGTGACCTCACACACCTCAAATCTGAGTTCACACCCCTCCATAGTGTGACTTCACACACCTCCATTCTGGAACTTCACACACCCCCATTCTATGACTTCACACACCTCCATTCTATGACTTCACACACCCCCATTCTATGCCTTTACACACCTACATTCTGTGACTTCACACACCTCCATTCTATGACATCACACACCTCCATTCTGTGACTTCACACACCTCCATTGTATGACTTCACACACCTCCATTCTATGACTTCAGAAAACTACATTGTGACTTCACACACCTCCATTCTATGATTTCACACACAATCCATTCTATGACTTCACAAACCTCCCTTCTGTGAATTCACACACCTCCATTCTGACTTCACACACTTCCATTTTGACTTCAAAGACCTCATTTCTATGACTTCACACACCTCCATTCTATGATTTCACACACCTCCATTCTATGAATTCACACACCTCCATCCTCTGACTTTACACATCTCCTTTCTGAGTTGACACACTTCCATTCTTTGACTTCCCACACCTCCAATCTGCCCTCACACACCTCCATTCTATGACTTCACACACCCCCATTCTCTGACTTCAAAAACCAACATTCTATGACTTCAAACTCCTCCATTCTATGACTTCACACACCTCCATTCTGAGACTTCACACACCTCCACTCTGTGACTTTACACACCTCCACTCTGTGACTACACACACCTCCATTCTATGATTTCACACACCTCCATTCTGTGACTTCACACACCTCCATTCTGACTTCACACACCTCAATTCTGTGACTTCACACACCTCCATTCTATGATTTCACACACCTCCATTCTATGACTTCTCAGACCTCCATTCTATGACTTTACACACTTCCTTTCTGAGTTCACACACATCCATTCTGTGACTTCACCCATCTCCATTGTGACTTCATACACCTCCATTCTATGAGTTCACACACCTCCATTCTGACTTCACACACTTCCATTCTATGACTTCACACAGCTCCATTCTGACTTCACACTCCTCCATTCTAGGACTTCGCACACCTCTATTCTGACTTCACACACCTCCATTCTGTGATTTCACACACAATCCATTCTATGACTTCACAAACCTCCCTTCTGTGAATTCACACATCTCCATTCTGCGTTCACACACCTCCATTCTGTGACTTCACACACCTCCATTCTGGGACTTCACACACCTCCATTCTATGACTTCACACACCTCCACTGTGACTTCACACACCTCCATTCTATGACTTCACACTCCTCCATTCTATGAGTTCACACACCTCCTTTCTGTGACTTCACACATCTCCATTCTATGACTTCACACACCTCCATTCTATGACTTCACACACCTCCTTTCTGAGTTCACACACTTCCATTCTGTGACTTCACACACCTCCAATCTGACCTCACACTCCTCCATTCTATGACTTCACACACCTCCATTCAATGACTTCACACACCTCCATTCTATGACTTCACAGACTTCTATTCTGTGAATAGACACACCTCCATTCTATGACTTCACACACCTCCATTCTATGACTTCACACCTACATTCTCTGACTTCACACATCTGCATTCTGACTTCACACACCTCCAATCTATGACTTTACACATCTCCCTACTATGACTTCACACACCTCCATTCTGTAACTTCACACACTTCTAATGTTTGAATTCACCAACCTCCATTCCATGACTTCATACACATCCATTCTATGACTTCACACAACTCCTTTCTTTGACTTCACAAAATTCAATTTTGATTTCACACACCTACACTCTGTGACTTCACACACCTCCATTTGTGACTTTACACATCACAATTTTGACTTCACACACCTCCATTTGTGACTTCACACACCTCCATTCTGACTTCACACACCTCCATTCTATGGCTTCACACACTTCCATTCTATGACTTCACACACCTCCATTTGTGACTTTACACATCACAGTTTTGACTTCACACACCTCCATTTGTGACTTCACACACCTCCACTCTGAGTTCACACACCTCCATTTTGTGTCTTCACACACCTCCATTCTGTGACTTCACACATCTCGTTATATGACTTCACACACCTCCATTCTGTGACCTCACACACCTCAAATCTGAGTTCACACCCCTCCATAGTGTGACTTCACACACCTCTATTCTGTGACTTCACACACCCCCATTCTATGACTTCACACACCTCCATTCTATGACTTCACACACCCCCATTCTATGCCTTTACACACCTACATTCTGTGACTTCACACACCTCCATTCTATGACATCACACACCTCCATTCTGTGAGTTCACACACCTCCATTGTATGACTTCACACACCTCCATTCTATGACTTCAGAAACCTACATTGTGACTTCACACACCTCCATTCTATGAGTTCACACACCTGCATTGTGACTTCACACACCTCCATTCTCTGACTTCACACACCTCCATTCTGACTTCACACACCTCCATTCTGACTTCACACACCTCAATTCTGTGACTTCACACACATTCATTCTATGATTTCACACACCTCCATTCTATGACTTCACAGACCTCCATTCTATGATTTCACACACGTCCTTTCTGAGTTCACACACATCCATTCTGTGACTTCACACACCTCCATTGTGACTTCATACACCTCCATTCTATGAGTTCACACACCTCCATTCTGTAACTTCACACGCTTCCAATGTTTGACTTCACAAACCTCCATTCCAGGACTTCATACAACTCCATTCTATGACTTCACACACATCCATTCTTTGACCTCACACACCTCCATTTTGACTTCACACACCTCCATTCTGTGACTTCACACACCTGCATTTGTGACTTCACACACCACAATTTTGACTTCACACACGTCCATTCTTTGACTTCACACACCTCCATTTTGACTTCACACACTTCCATTCTGTGACTTCACACACCTCCATTCTGTGACTTCACATACCTACATTGTTTGACTTCACACACCTCCATTTTGTCTTCACACACCTCCATTCTATGACTTCACACACCTTCATTCTTACTTCAGAAACATCCGTTCTATGACTTCACCAACCTCCCTTCTGTGAATTCACACACCTCCATTCTGGGTCCACACACCTCCATTCTGTGACTTCACACACCTCCATTCTATGACTTCACACACCTCCATCTGTGACTTCACACACCTCCATTCTATGACTTCAAACTCCTCCATTCTATGAGTTCACATACCTCCATTCTGTGACTTCACACACCTCCATTCTATGACTTCACACACCTCCATTCTGACTTCACACACTTCCATTTTGACTTCAAAGACCTAATTTCTGTGACTTTACACACCTCCATTCTATGATTTCACACACCTCCATTCTATGACTTCACACACCTCCATTCTATGACTTCACACACCTCCTTTCTGAGTTGACACTCTTCCATTCTGTGACTTCACACACCTCCAATATGACCTCACACTCCTCCATTCTATGACTTCACACACCTCCATTCTATGACTTCACACACCTCCATTCTTTGACTTCACACACCTCCATTCTATGAATTCACACACCTCCATTCTTTGACTTCACACAACTCCATTCTGTGACTTCCCACACCTCCATTCTGAGAATTCACACACCTCCACTCTGTGACTTTACACAGTTCCAATCTGTGACTACACACACCTCCATTTTGTGATTTCACACACCTCCATTGTATGACTTCACACACCTCCATTCTTTGACTTCACACACCTCCATTCTATGAATTCACACACCTCCATTGTGACTTCACACAACTCTATTCTGTGACTTCACACACCTGCCTTCTGTGACTTCACACACCTCCATTCTATGACTTCACACCTCCATTCTGTGACTTCACATCTCCATTCTATGACTTCACACATCAACATTTATGACGTCACACACCTCCAGTCTATGACTTCACACACCTCCATTCTGATATCACACACCTACATTCTATGACTTCACACACTTCCATTCTATGACTTCACACACATCCATTCTGTGACTTCACTCACCTCCATTGTGAGTTCACACACCTCCATTCTGTGACTTCACACACCTTGATTCTCTGACTTCACACACCTCCATTCTACGATTTCACACTCCTCCATTCTGTGACTTCACATATCTCCATTCTATGATTTCACATACCTCCATTCTGTGACTTCACACACCTCCATTCTGAGTTCACACCCCTCCATTCTGTGACTTCACACACCTCCAATATATGACTTCACACACCTCCATTTTGTGACTTTGCACACCTCCATTCTATGACTTCACAAACCTCCATTCTATGACTTCACACACCTCCATTGTGACTTCACACACACCTCCATTCTGTGACTTCACACACCTCCAATATATGACTTCACACACCTCCATTTTGTGACTTCACACACCTCCATTCTATGACTTCACACACTTCCATTCTATGACTTCACACACCTGCATTGTGTCTTAACACACCTCCATTCTCTGACTTCACAAACCTCCATTCTGAATTCACACATATCCATTCTGACTTCACACACCTCAATTCTGTGACTTCACACACCTCCATTCTATGAATTCACATACCTCATTTCTGAGTTGACTCACCTCCATTCTGTGACTTCATGTACCTCCAATCTGACTTCACACACCTCCATGCTATGACTTCACACACCTCCATTCTGTGACTTCAAAAACCACCATTCTATGCCTTCACACATCTCCATTGTGACTTCACACACCTCCATTCTATGAGTTCACACAGCTCCATTCTGACTTCACACACCTCCATTCTATGACTTCGTACACCTCTATTCTGACTTCACACCCCTCCGTTCTGTGACTTTACATACCTCCATTCTTTGACTTCACACCCCTCCATTCTGTGACTTCACATAACTCCACTCTGTGACTTTACACACCTCCATTCTGTGACTTCACACACCTCCCTTCTGTGACTTCACACACCTCCATTCTAAGTCTTCACACACCTCCATTCTATGACTTCACACACTTCCATTGTTTGACATCATACACCACCATTTTTTGACTTCACACACCTCCGTTCCATGAATTCACACACCTCCATTCTATGAGTTCACACACCATTCTCACTTCAGCAACATCCATTCTATGACTTCACACACCTCCATTCTATGACTTCACAAACCTCCATTCTGTGACTTCACACACCTCCATTCTGGGTTCACACACCTCCATTCTGTGACTTCACACACCTCGATTCTGACTTCATACACCTCCATTCTATGACTTCACACACTTCCATTCTATGACTTCACACACCTCCATTCTGTGACTTCACACACCTCCACTCTGAGTTCACACACCGCCATTCTGTGTCTTCACACACCTCCATTCTGTGACTTCACACACCTACTTCTATGACTTCACACACCTCCATTCTGTGCCTTCACACACCTCAAATCTGTGTTCACACACCTCCATACTGTGACTTCACAAACCTCTATTCTGGGACTTCACACACCTCCATTCTATGACTTCACACACCTCCATTCTATGCCTTCACACACCTCCATTCTGTGACTTCACACACCTCCATTCTATGACATCACACACCTCCAATCTGTGACTTCACACACCTCCATTCTATGACTTCACACACCTCCAATCTATGACTTCAGAAACCTACATTGTTACTTCACACACCTCCATTCTATGAGTTCACACACCTGCATTGTGACTTCAAACACCTCCATTCTCTGACTTCACACACCTCCATTCTGACTTCACACACCTCCCTTCTGACTTCACACACCTCAATTCTGTGACTTCACACACCTCCATTCTGTGATTTCACACACCTCCATTCTATGACTTCACAGACCTCCATTCTATGACTTTACACACTTCCTTTCTGAGTTCACACACATCCATTCTGTGACTTCACACACCTCCATTGTGACTTCATACACCTCCATTCTATGAGTTCACACACCTCCATTCTGACGTCACACACTTCAATTCTATGACTTCACACAGCTCCATTCTCACTTCACACTCCTCCATTCTATGACTTTGCACACCTCTGTTCTGACTTCACACACCTGCATTCTGTGACTTCACACAGCTCCATTCCATGATTTCACAAACCTCCATTCTGTGACTTCACACACCTCCACTCTGTGACCTTACACACCTCCATTCTGTGACTTCACACACCTCCATTCTGTGATTTCACACACAATCCATTCTATGACTTCACAAACCTCCATTCTGTGAATTCACACAACTCCATTCTGTGTTCACACACCTCCATTCTGTGACTTCACACACTTCCATCTGTGACTTCACACACCTCCATTCTATGACTTCACACTCCTCCATTCTATGAGTTCACACACCTCCTTTCTGTGACTTCACACACCTCCATTCTATGACTTCACACACCTCCATTCTATGACTTCACACACCTCCATTCTGACTTCACATACTTCCATTTTGACTTCAAACACCTCATTTCTGTGACTTCACACACCTCCATTCTATGATTTCACACACCTCCATTCTGTGACTTCACACACCTCAATTCTATGACTTCACACACCTCCGTTCTATGACTTCAGAAACCTAAATTGTTACTTCACACACCTCCATTCTGTGAGTTCACACACCTCCATTGTTTGCCTTCACACAACTCCATTTTGACTAAACACACCTCCATTCTATGTCTTCACACACCTTTATTCTTACTGCAGAAATCTCCATTCTTTGACTTCACAAACCTCCCTTCTGTGAATTCACACACCTCCATTCTGAGTTCAAACACCTCCATTCTGTGACTTCACACACCTCCAGTCTGTGACTTCACACACCTCCATTCTATGACTTCACACACCTCCATTCTGTGACTTCACACACCTCCACTCTGTGACTTTACACACCTCCATTCTGTGACTTCACACACCTCCATTCTATGACTTCACACACCTCCATTCTGTGACTTCAAAAACCACCATTCTATGACTTCGCACATCTCCATTGTGACTTCACACACCTCCACTCTATGAGTTCACACAGCTCCATTCTGACTTCACACACCTCCATTCTATGACTTCGCAAACCTCTATTCTGACTTCACACCCCTCCATTCTGTGACTGCACATACCTCCATTCTTTGACTTCACACCCCTCCATTCTGTGGCTTCACACACCTTAAATCTGAGTTCACACACCTCCATACTGTGACTTCACACACCTCCATTCTGTGACTTCACACACCTCCATTCTATGACTTCACACACCTCCATTTTATGCCTTCACACACTCCCATTCTGTGACTTCACACACCTCCATTCTATGAGTTCAAACAGCTCCATTCTGACTTCACACACCTCCATTCTATGATTTCGTACACCTCTATTCTGACTTCACACCCCTCCATTCTCTGACTTCACATTCCTCCATTCTTTGCCTTCACACCCCTCCATTCTGTGACTTTACATACCTCCACTCTGACTTTACACACCTCCATTCTGTGACTTCACACACCTCCCTTCTGTGACATCACACACCTCCATTCTATGACTTCACACACCTCCATTCTAAGTCTTCACACACCTCCATTCTATGACTTCACACACTTCCATTGTTTGACATCATACACCTCCATTTTTTGACTTCACACACCTCCGTTCCATGAATTCACACACCTCCATTCTATGAGTTCACACACCTCCATTCTATGAGTTCACACACCTTCATTCTTACTTCAGCAACATCCATTCTATGACTTCAGACACCTCCATTCTATGACTTCACACACCTTCATTCTTACTTCAGCAACATCCATTCTATGACTTCACACACCTCCATTGTATGACTTCACAAACCTCCATTCTGTGAAAACACACCTCCATTCTGGGTTCACACACCTCCAATCTGTGACTTCACACACGTCGATTCTGACTTCACACACCTCCATTCTATGACTTCACACACTTCAATTCTATGACTTCACACACCTCCATTCTGTGACTTCACACTCCTCCACTCTGAGTTCACAGACCTCCATTCTGTGTCTTCACACACCACCATTCTGTGACTTCACACACCTACTTCTCTGACTTCACACACCTCCATTCTGTGATTTCACACACCTCAAATCTGAGTTCACACACCTCCATACTGTGACTTCACACACCTCTATTCTGTGACTTCACACACCTCCATTCTATGACTTCACACACCTCCATTCTATGACATCACACACCTCCATTCTGTGACTTCACACAGCTCCATTCTATGCCTTCACACACCTCCAATCTATGACTTCAGAAACCTCCATTGTTACTTCACACATCTCCATTCTATGAGTTCACACACCTGCATTGTGACTTCACACACCTCCATTCTCTGACTTCACACACCTCCATTCTGACTTCACACTCCTCCCTTCTGACTTCAGACACCTCAATTCTGTGACTTCACACACCTCCATTCTATGATTTCACACACCTCCATTCTATGACTTCACAGACCTCCATTCTATGACTTTACACACCTCCTTTCTGAGTTCACACACATCCATTCTGTGACTTCACACACCTCCATTGTGACTTCATACACCTCCATTCTATGAGTTCACACACCTCCATTCTGACGTCACACACTTCAATTCTATGACTTCACACAGCTCCATTCTCACTTCACACTCCTCCATTCTATGACTTCGCACACCTCTGTTCTGACTTCACACACCTGCATTCTGTGACTTCACACAGCTCCATTCCATGACTTCACAAACCTCCATTCTGTGACTTCACACACCTCCACTCTGTGACCTTACACACCTCCATTCTGTGACTTCACACACCTCCATTCTGTGATTTCACACACAATCCATTCTATGACTTCACAAACCTCAATTCTGTGAATTCAAACATCTCCATTCTGGGTTCACACACCTCCATTCTGTGACTTCACACACTTCCATTCTGTGACTTCACACACCTCCACTCTATGACTTCACACACTTCCATCTGTGACATCACACACCTCCATTCTATGACTTCACACTCCTCCATTCTATGAGTTCACACACCTCCTTTCTGTGACTTCACACACCTCCATTCTATGACTTCACACACCTCCATTCTATGACTTCACACACCTCCATTCTGACTTCACATACTTCCATTTTGACTTCAAACACCTCATTTCTGTGACTTCACACACCTCCATTCTATGATTTCACACACCTCCATTCTGTGACTTCACACACCTCCATTCTATGACTTCACACACCTCCGTTCTATGACTTCAGAAACCTAAATTGTTACTTCACACACCTCCATTCTGTGACTTCACACACCTCCATTGTTTGCCTTCACACAACTCCATTTTGACTAAACACACCTCCATTCTATGTCTTCACACACCTTCATTCTTACTGCAGAAATCTCCATTCTTTGACTTCACAAACCTTCCTTCTGTGAATTCACACACCTCCATTCTGAGTTCACACACCTCCATTCCGTGACTTCACACACCTCCATTCTGTGACTTCACACACCTCCATTCTATGACTTCACACACCTCCATTCTGTGACTTCAAAAACCACCATTCTATGACTTCACACATCTCCATTGTGACTTCACACACCTCCATTCTATGAGTTCACACAGCTCCATTCTGACTTCACACACCTCCATTCTATGACTTCGCAAACCTATATTCTGACTTCACACCCCTCCATTCTGTGACTTCACATACCTCCATTCTTTGACTTCACACCCCTCCATTCGGTGCCTTCACACACCTTAAATCTGAGTTCACACACCTCCATACTGTGACTTCACACACCTCCATTCTGTGACTTCACACACCTCCATTCTGTGACTTCACACACCTCCATTTTATGCCTTCACACACTTCCATTCTGTGACTTCACACACCTCCATTCTATGACATCACACGCCTCCATTCTGTGACTTCACACACCTCCATTCTATGACTTCACACACCTCCATTCTATGACTTCAGAAACCTACATTGTTACTTCACACACCTCCATTCTGTGACTTCACACTCCTCCATTGTTTGCCTTCACACACCTCCATTTTGACTACACACACTTCCATTCTATGTCTTCACACACCTTCATTCTTACTGCAGAAATCTCCATTCTATGACTTCACAAACCTCCCTTCTGTGAATTCACACACCTCCATTCTGAGTTCACACACCTCCATTCTGTGACTTCACACACCTCCATTCTGTTACTTCACTTACCTCCATTCTATGATTTCACACACCTCCATTCTATGACTTCACACACCTCCATTCTGCCTTCACAGACTTCCATTTGACTTCAAACACCTCATTTCTGTGACTTCACACACCTCCATTCTTGATTTCACACACCTCCATTCTATGACTTCAAACACCTCCATTCTATGACTTCACACACCTCCATTCTATGACTTCACATACCTCCATTCTATCACTTCACACACCTACATTGTGACTTCACACACCTACGTTCTATCAGTTCACACACCTGCATTGTGACTTCACAAACCTCCATTCTCTGACTTCACACACCTCCATTCTTTGACTTCACACACCTCCATTCTGTGACTTCCCACACCTCCATTCTGAGAATTCACACAGCTCCACTCTGTGACTACACACACCTCCATTTTGTGATTTCACACACCTCCATTGTATGACTTCACACACCTCCATTCATTGACTTCACACATCTCCATTCTATGAATTCACACACCTCCATTGTGACTTCACACAACTCTATTCTGTGACTTCACACACCTGCCTTCTGTGACTTCACACACCTCCATTCTATGACTTCACACCTCCATTCTATGACTTCACATCTCCATTCTATGACTTCACACATCAACATTTATGACGTCACACACCTCCATTCTGTGACTTCACAAACCTCCATTCTGACATCACACACCTACATTCTATGACTTCACACACCTCCATTCTGTTACTTCACTCACCTCCATTGTGAGTTCACACACCTCCATTCTGTGACTTCACACACCTCCATTCTCTGACTTCACACACCTCCATTCTACGATTTCACACACCTCCATTCTGTGACTTCACACATCTCCATTCTGAGTTCACACCCCTCCATTCTGTGACTTCACACACCTCCAATATATGACTTGACACACCTCCATTTTGTGACTTTGCACACCTCCATTCTATGACTTCACAAACCTCCAGTCTATGACTTCACACACCTACATTGTGACTTCACACACACCTCCATTCTGTGACTTCAGACACCTCCAATATATGACTTCACACACGTCCATTTTGTGACTTCACACACCTCCATTCTGACATCACACACCTACATTCTATGACTTCACACACTTCCATTCTATGACTT